>JAJGRW010003142.1:0-37630 GCA_025461045.1 Carex parvula
TAACGAGTACAAAATGGAAAACACTATTTTCAAATTTCATATCTCTACAAGTGAAATGGAAATATGTCTAACATATTTCCGTAGATTTGAAAACTTCTCACAAATTAGGATTCTTGCCGGAAAATAAATCTGCTGTAATTCTCGGGGAATTACAGGACTCTGTAATTCTGATCCCAACTGTGATTTTATTGAGATGCGTGCATAAAAACTTATTTTTCCAAGAAGATTTCCGAGATCCGCACACATAAAAATCTGAACGGCTGATCTTGAATTTTTAGGATCCTGTAATTCCTCTTAGAAATACTGCAGATTCGGATTCTTCGTGCCGTGCCTTTAATTCTATTCCATCAAATTTGACAAGTTTTCCGAGTTCTTCTGTTTATAATAAATATCTCTCATCTCATCCTTTGGAGGGATGTAAATGTTTGGATTTGTGTAATGTTGTAAGTTTCGCGAACTATGAATTATTAAGGATCTGGAAATCCAACTTCTCTATTTTGGCTTACATGAGACCGGTTGTTTTATTTGTGAAATATAGAAATTTAAAAAATAATTTATAGGTAAATATATGTTTTCAGGCCAAAAGCTATAGTGTTAATGTGGTATCATTTAAAAATGGTTCTATAGTGCGCTATAGTGTTATTTTAGTTTTTCTGAAATGACGTGATGATGCTATTTATAACTTTAGAAAATACTAAATAAAATATTAATATTTTGGAAGGAGCATGAATTCAAATTTCGGCCCATGTATATTTTTTTAGAAAAATAAAAATAAAAACATTCAAAGACTATTATTCAGAAGTCCCATCAAATACCGATTAAGAGCATCTACAATGCAGGTTTGCTTTCTAATTTGTAATATGATGTGGCTATTTTGAATGTATTTGAATGTAATATTCCCATTAAAAAATTATAATTGTATGCATAGCGGCGCTATAGCGCACTATTTAGAACATTGGGACTATTAAATTTGGATCCATTGGTAAACGTTCCTCCCATCAAATAATTTTAAATTGTTAACATAGCGCTAATGATTTTATGATGCCGAAATTTTATTTATACCATTTTAAGGAAATAAATTAATAAAATAACTATCGTTTTTGGTCAATTCTAATTTTAGCACGGCCGCACCGGCATTCTGCGGACCCATTTGAGCGGGGCCGCAGAATACCGGAGCGGACCCTCATATGGGGCCGCAGAATGGTTCTGCGGACCCCCTTTTTTTTCTTTTTCTTTTCTGTTGTTTTACCGAGGGATGCGTGCATATGGGGGTCGAATGGTTCTGCGTGGTCCGCATATCTGCATGGTCAAAATTTAGGGATGCGTGCAATGAGAGAATGGTTCTGCCCCACCGCTCAAAATTAAAAAATGTTTTTCTAAATTTGGTTTTCAGGGATGCGTGCAGTGAAGTTATCAAACCGAATTAAAAAAAAAAAAAAGGTCCGCAGAACCATTCTGCGGCCCCATATGGGGGTCCGCTCCGGTATTCTGCGGCCCCGCTCAAATGGGTCCGCAGAATGCCGGTGCGGCCGTGCTAGAATTAGAATGACCAAAAACGATGGTTAGTTTATTAATTTATTTTCTTAAAATGGTATAAATAAAAATAACGGTTTATGATGAATATACAACGAAATATCAAATTTAATTTTACCTAATTTGATACATGTTATATCCAAAAATTTGAGAATATATACAATCTATTTTTTTAATTTAAATAATATTTTAGAAATGTATATGTTATAAAGTATAGACTGAAATTTTTATTAATATTAAAATTTTCAAAATTTAACAATCTGCACCCGTTTTAGGATTATTTCCAATTCTGCCTTCCAGATTCAATGGTTCTCTTTCCTGAGAATTATTCTTTGGATTTGAATTTGTTTAAATTAAAATAAAATATATTATGATTTATTTATTTTTATAAAAATATTTATATATTTTATATATTTCTTTGAAAATAGATGAAATACTATATGATTTGATTCGTTAGAAAGACTGCGACAAATAACCCGGATCAACATTTTTTAGGCCGGATTTTTTGTGGTTGTAAGAAAAATTAAAATATTTCTTTGTGTGTTATTGAAAAAAATAAAAATGATTTGGATCTGAGTTATTGATCCCGGTTCAAAAGTCACTTCTGAGTAAAAAAAGAAAATATTGTGGTCCTTCTAGTACATTTAAATTCTAAGATATTGTATCCATTTTGAAAAAAAAATTGATAAGAAATGTTTTCGTCTGACTTTTGTCTGGAGTAATTTTTATTTATTTTTCAAAAATAGAAGGACCACAATATTTTCTTTATTACCTAGAAGTGACTTTTGAACCGAGATCAATAACTTAGATTCAATCATTTTATTTTTTTCAATAACACAAAAAAATATTTTAATTTTTCTTACAGCCGCAAAAAATCTGGCCTAAAAAATATTGATCCGGATTATTTGTCGCTGTATTTCTAATAAATCAAATTATATAGTATTCATCTATTTTAAAGAAATATATAAAATATTTTTAATATTTTAATAAAAAAAAATAAATCATAACATTTTCTATTTTAATTAAAAAAATTAGAAAACAAAGAAAAAAAACTCAAATCCGGAGAATTATTTCTCCGGAAACCCAAACCGGAAAATTATTCTCTGGATCTGTGTTAACTGAGGTGTCCCTGTATCCGGAGAATAATTTTCCAGAAAGAAGGTCTGGATCTGGAGAATTATTCTTCGTATTGGGCAAATTTCGAATTTTCTCGAATTTGAGTACAAAATGTTAATTTTTATATATTTTTTTAATATTAATAAAAATTTCGGTGTAAATGTATCTTAAAAATTTGATGTAACAATTACCCTTTCTTAAATAAAAAATTCGGTACGTGAGATGCCATTTTATATGTACTGTGCTTAAAAAATAATTCCCGTATGCATGCATCATTACAAAATTGTAGAACTTTCATGAAAGAAATCACTACTCTAATGGAGAACTTTCTGGTCGTTAAAAAGTACATGCTTTAAATGGATTATTCGAAAATCCCAGCATTGCCCTCAACAAGAGAGAGATATTCATGATCATATAACCAAAGCTGAAGCAACCCATAGCATAGCAAGAGGGACAAGTATCCTCTCCATTACTGTAAAAGATTCTCTTCACTTTACGGTTTGAGATTCGGGCTGACGGAGGGGCAGTATTATTGGCTTCGAGATTCGTGCCAAGTTAAAAAGAACGGTCCAGATCAAGTAATTGTAAAAGATTTTCTATTACGGTACCGAGGAAGATCTGAATTCTAGCAAGAGAGAACCCATTAGGTGCTGCGGCGGTACCAACAGCGAACAGCAAGCATGAGTACCATGAAATTTTGCCGAGAATGGTAACATTAGTACCTAAATTAAAAAAATATTTCAGTAACCGTAAATTACATTCTTTTTTTAATTTTATGATTCTTTCTCTTGATTTACTTTTTGTAGTAACAACATTTTGTATCCAAAGGAAGATAAAGAGAGGAAGGTGCTCCTTTATTCTTGTAGGAACTGTGAGCATCAGGTAAACAACCTTTTCTAATGATTTTGCATTATCTCTGCTTATGTCTTATTTTGTATATCTGGTGAAGTTATTATGCCAACAAAAGAAAAAAAAAATCAGAATTTTATAATTGTCTATTTTTTCTACTTCTAGCAAATTAAGTTCATAGTAGCAAATCACCATAGATTATATTTAAATTTAAAAAAGACTAAACCTCCATTTTCTTACTTGTCTTTTAAGTTTTAACAATCAAAATTGCTGCAAGGCTCTACTTTGTATCTTTTCTTCTAATATCTCATTTTTTTTCCTAAAATATTACAGGAGGTAGCAGATAGCTATTGTGTGTACCGACACGAGGTTGATCATCCCGTTACCGAACTCACTCAAGAGTTAGAAGATGCGCTGGCCGATCCGACTCTACCTCGTACCAAATCAGTAAAGTGTGCAATGTGTGGCCATCCTGAGGCAGTCTTTTTCCAGGTACTGGTATTGTATTTCTATGTGAAATACAACACACTTCAGATTCATTTTTGTCATTTAAAATTGTAGCTTTGATTAATTTATTTCAGTTTTTTTCTTTATTGTATCCTTGGATGCATTTAGAAATACTGTATTTTGCATTCTTTGTGCTAGACATGTGATTCATTTTACTGTTTATTTTTTTACAGCATAATTGAACAGATTTTTATGTGTGAATTTCAGGCTACAACAAGGGGTGAAGAAGCAATGACCCTGTTTTTTGTCTGCTGCAATCCAAGCTGCGGTCATAGATGGAGAGATTGATCCGAGAACTTGTGTTGTTTATATGATGTTTATAACAAATTATAAGTGTTTTTACCGAAATTTGTATACATAAGAAAATAAAAAAAATATTAAAAATAAGAAATGTCCCGTGAGAATTTGAGAAATGAGAAGGCAGTAGGGGGCCATGGCTCTCAACCCAAGAAACAATATATATATGTGTGTGTGTGTGTGTGTGTGTGGGACGCCATGGCCCATAGCGTCTCATATACAAATTTCATTAAAACTACACTTCTTGAAAATCTTCAAGTCTTTTACCGAAATGAAGTTTGTATACGGGACGCCATGGGCCATGGAGTCCCATATATATATAAATATATATGAGCTATGGTGAGACGTGGAGTAAAACAAGTTTGTACTCCACGCTATATTTTCAAATCCAAACAACCGATTCGAACCGTTCAACATGTTATCTATATTGAAATGTGCTTGGAAACCAAATTTTACAATTTTTGGAGTTTTTTTACTATTTATTAAGCCACTTTGAAAATCGCTGATCCACTGTGAACAGAAAAAAACAGTAAAATTTTCTGGACCATCGGATCAGCGATTTTCAAAGTGGCTTAATAAATAGTAAAAAAATTCCAAAAAATATAAAATTTGGTCTCCAAGCACATTTCAATATAGAGAACATGTTGAACGGTTCGGATCGTTTGTTTGGATTTTCAAAATAGAAATATAGTGTCATGGAGTTCAAACTTATTTTACTCCCGTCTCACCATAGCTCAATTCTATATATATATATTTTTTGTTTCTTGGGCTGAGATGTGCCATGGCGTCCCGCAGGGCTTGTTACTGCCTTCCCATTTTTCAAATTCTCACGGTGCATTTCTTATTTTTAATATTTTATTTTATTTTCTTATGTATAAAAATATCGGGTGTTTTCATGTTTCATGCATGTAGTTCATATGCTAGCGTAAATAAATATGGTAGTAGTAATTCATTTTTTTAAGGTTATGGTAGTAGTAATTCTGTTACATTACAGATTTTGACTATTCAGAGCATGATTATAACATCGTCATCGTACTTTTTTTAGTCATTAACCTACGTCGCCTACAGAAATGAAACAAAAATAACAAAATGGAGTTAGCTACAAAGCTCAACAAATCAGTTATTTAACGACACGCTTATCTATAATTAGTTTAATTTAATAACTATTCAAATAGGTTGGATTATACAAATACACATCAAATTATGCATGTATATTTAATCGAAAATAGCACGTTGGTCTAGGTTATTCGTAAAACAAGTCGCACCATATTCACACATGTGTAATTCCTGCCATAGGCGTTCCCAAATTATCATAACACACATTCTCATCAAATTTCAATCTCAGATCTGTTATCCCAGGGACAACTTTTGGCTTAGATCAGCGGCAACAATAACATAGATCAGCAGCTTAGATCACCCCAGGGAATTCGAGAAATATCCAGGCCGCCAAACCATTATGGGGCCCTAAAGATTGGGGGCCGCCAATTGGCCCTGCGGCTACAGTCAAGAGACCTCCAAATGAAATAGCGGCTCTATTTTTTTCAGAAATTTTATTAAGACATAAACTAAAAAACAAAAAACCTTGTTTTCTGTGCCACATTATGCGTGACAACTTTTGGCTTTATACAAGCTTTACACTAAAAATTTCTTTGTGCCACTTACAAAAAAAAAAAAAAAAAATGGGACCACTAATTCATATGGAGGCCTCTAGACTGGAGTCGCAGGGCCAATTGGTGACTCTCAGTTTTTGGAGCCGCAGAGATGTTTGACGGCCCGAGTAATTTTAGAATTCCCCATAAACTGGAATATTTTGGTTTATTAATTTTAATTTATGGTATAAATAAAAATTTCGGCTCATATCGCATTGTCAGGTACGTAAATGAAGATTCTAGAAATAGACACATAGACACAATCCCTCTTATTTAACACCTACCCATTAAGTTATTGTTTTCGGTACTTTAGCTCCGAATTGCTGAAATTTTTATTTTTAAAACTTAAAAAAATATCAAATAGCTATTTTTTTCTGAAAATTCGATTTTTATCTTGTCCGCAGTTTAAAGTTGCTGAAACTTTTATTTTTAAAATCTTAAAAAAAGAAAAATCAAATAGCTTGTTTTACGAAAATTCAATTTTTACCCTGTTCGCAGTTTGAAATTGCGGATCAAATTTGAGTGTTCGCAATTTGAAATGGCCGACCACATGTTGACAAGATTTTCGGAACCATAATAGACCGATATATGGTCCGCTGTTTCAAACTGCGGACAAGGTAAAAATCAAATTTTTAGAAAGAAAAAAACCAATTATTTAGTTTATTTTTTTTAAATGGTAAAAATAAAAATTTCTGTCTGAATTGAGATACCCGTAAAGTTTCCTTCAGTTTTTAAACTCGATCTATTTGCAGAGATGGAGCCACCTCCAAAGAATGGGGGTTAATTGACTCTCAAGTTTTTTCAAAATTTGTATACTTTTTTTTTATTTAGTTTAGAGTAAAATTGTATAGGTAGTGTAAAATTAACCTACATTCATAGCAAGGAATTTTTATATGATTGAGCTTCATTTACATTTGACCCTCGTAACTTGAAAGTCTAACTCTGCTCTTGTCTATTCACATTTTTTGTTAGATGTAGCCCAGCTCTTATAAAGATGATGATGATGAGGCATATATTATTATTGTTAGAATTATTATTATGGCTTTCTAAGTTTTTTAGCCGTGTCATATTATCCATGTTTTGAATCATTTAATCATGTTTTTCTTTTTATTTATTATGATTGTTTGACTCATATATTTACACGCTTCTTTGGATCAGTGTTTGATGTGTTCAAGGTACGTTTGACTCATATATTTACACGCTTCTTTGGATCAGTGTTTGATGTGTTCAAGGTACATTATATAGTTAGAGTAAAATTTTTAAGTATAACATTATATAGTTAGATTAAAATTTTTAAATTTGTATGCAGAATATAAAAATCAATTTTACAGTATTTTAAAATTTTACTCTAATTATATAATGTTATACTTATATATAAGGAGGTTGGTTAATATCAAAACGTTTATCCCTAGGCCGTAGAACAAACGCTTCGGTTTTTACATTTTCAAAGTAAACTGTTCAGCATTCAATCTATAAATCTATAATAAAATGTGTTTGGACACCAAATTTTACATTTTTTTTGAATTTTTTTACTATTTAATAAGTCAGTTTTAAAATCGTTGTTTTCAATGATTCAGAAATTTTTCACTGTTTATTAAAATCAGTGATTTTAAAACTGACCTAATAAATAGAAAAGAAATTAAAAAAAATGTAAAATTTGGTCTTCAAACACATTTTAATATAGAGATCCCATCTAACAGTTTGGATCAATCATTTGAACTTTGAAATCTGAAAACCAATTAGTTGCACTACGGCTCCGGATCAAAAGTTTTGATATTAGCCAGTATATATTATATAAGTATATAAATTTTGAAAATAAATAAAAATCAATTCACCCATTCATCGAGATTCACCCCTTCAATTAACCATAATAATAACCAAGGATCCCAATGTACTGAAAATGATAAATTATCAGAGCACTTGTTTCGCCTCGTCACATCGAATTCTCAAGCATCATAAACAAATCCTTCCAGGCGCGGATTCACGCTGAGAAAACGAGACTAATTGATCTTTATTTTTTTTTTATAATTTTGTATTATATACATAATTTTTTATATAGTTTAGAGTAAAATACTATGGATACTTCCAAATTAATCTCCATATATATGCAATATCAAAAATTAACTCCTATGTGCTAATATAATTATACACATGTAATCCCATCCTACTACTAAATCAAACCTGAAACCATCTTTCTATGTATTATATATTTCAGCATTCCGTATGGTGCTTCGATGCAGATCATCTCAATTATTTGAGCTATCTACAAATTCGACAAGCAAAGTTGTAGTAGATGAAGAACCTGATGAAAACCAATTCAAGCTCCTGTTTGTTCTTTAACCGATCAAATGTACACATTTGACCTGAAAACAAACAACTGGAACTTGAACTGTGCCAAGTGGCTCTGGCGCGGCTTAATTAACACATGCAGCATTTCCTAATAACTTCTTTTCTCAGGTTCCAAATCACGCATGCTACTTCTAACGGGGTAGTCGCCCAAACCGTGTGTTAATCCAGTCGGAGATCATAGCAAGTAAAGGCGGATATATAGATGCCTTTGTGTTAGTTTCCTTTTCAGTTGAACACTTCATTGTATCTGAGAAAAAGAAATAGATTTTTTTTTTGGTTTGCACAAAACCGGATCAAGTCCCGCGCATGCCCAGAAAATAGTTTTGTTAATTTATATATATAATTGTTATTTCCTTTCTGAATGGATCAAACAGAGATCTCGATAAATTCTGGAAATAACAAATTAACTGGCACATGGTGTAAGCACCCCAATTAAGAGCTACTGTTTCCATCATTATCGTTAGTCATCTTGTTACAGTTGTACTTTTTTTTAAGTCCGGAAATGGCTTAAAGGAAAAAAAAAAGCCTTTTTTTTACTTTCATTTATTAGTAATTTTCAGAACCATAATATTTACACGCCATTTTTTTTTTTGACAAAGAAAAAAGGGTCAAGCCCCTATTTCATTAATCATTTTGCGGTTACAAAAGTTTTGTAACAAATATAGAAAAAACAATGCTGCTCAATAATTTTGAGCATAAAAAAGAAATTAACATAGAAATAAATTAAAAAGGAAAAATTAAAAAGAAAAAGAGACAAAACAGAAATCAGAAAACAGAAAGCGTAGATTAGCAGAATTTGCTGCGGTGATCGTCTTCCCTTTTTATGCACCTGCTAACGTACTGTATTTCCATTGTGCTTCGACTTGTTCGGCGAGTTGAAGCAAGTTGCATTGTTCTTCTCGAAAGGTTCTAGTGCAGCGTTCTCACCAAATAATGAACTGTGTGATCAGCAAAATGGATCTCTCTTTTCTGCTGAATTTGAATTTCTTTAGACTTGCTACAGTATTTATGCTTGCATTAGAGAATCCTCGTGGTAATTTAACTCCTATTCTGAGCTCTATCAATCTGTACAATATCTTTGCCTGTATGCATTCATTAAACAGGTGCTTAACCGATTCTGATTGCATCTTGCACATTATGCATCTGTTTGTGAGACACCATCCGCGCCTGTTGTCCACTGTCAAGATTTTATTGTTCGAAATCAACCATGCAAAAACCTTGAACCTTGGAGGCGCTTTCAATTTCCAAATCCTGCTGATTGTATCTTTTATCCTTGGCCTATTCATGAATGATTGGTAAGCTGATTTGACAGTAAAGATCCTTGTTGAGTCCCATTTCCATATTATTCCATCTTGCGTATGGGACAGATGTATATCACATACTGCAATTTGTTCCTCCAAACTTGCCAGTTCACTTGCTGCCTCTACTGATAGGTTATGTCGAAGCCTTTCCAACAATAAGTTTGAATATAAAACTTCCAACAGGGAAGCTTCATTATCCAAGACATATGTATATAAGTTTGGATAACTAAAACACAGCAGCCCTATTCCCCAGTTCTCTTGCCAAAATCTTATATTAGAGCCATCTCCAGGAACTCTTAGAATCGATATGTTGAACATCGGGTACACATCCTTCAATGTTCTTTTGAAGAGATAAGAATTCGGATAAAAACCTTCGATTTCATTCGTAATCCTGAAAATTGTCTTCCATAATCTCTGCTTGGGTTCAATCCATTGCCATAACCATTTCATAAGCAGTGCTTTGTTGAATATGCCGAGGTCCATAATGCCCAATCCGCCCATTTTTCTAGGCGTGTCTTCTTACCTTGTCTATTTCCTTCAAAACCCATTTCGGCGATAGGAAGACCGTCATATAGTATACTGGTAGAGAAGAGAGAACATTATTGAGAAGCACCAACCTTCCGACGATTGAAAGTTGTTTTGCTGACCATCCCGCTAGTCTTTTTTGAAACCTCTGTAACAATAGTTGATATGCTTCCTTGTTGAGAGATTTGTATGATAGAGGAAGACCTAGGTATTTGAAAGGAAAGGAACCGAGTCGACATCCCATCATTTGCGCCAAGGCAGGTCCACGTGTGTCCGGTTCATGTGTTAGTAGCAGCTCTGATTTGTGTAAGTTTACCTGCAGGCCCGAGATATTCTTGAATGCTGCAAAAACAATAGCAAGTATCTGCAGCTGTTGGGTTTCTGGCTTAACGAAGAAAAGAGCATCATCCGCATAAAGTAAGCAAGGTTTCATTCCATGATATGGCAGTCTTATTGCTCCATTGTTGGTTAAATTTGTGAACCATCTTGCTATGAAGTCCATTGAGATGATAAACAGAAATGGCGATAGCGGGTCACCCTGACGGACCCCTCTTTTTAAAATGATCTTCCTTCCAAGCAATCCATTGATAATTACTTGGGACGTACCCTGAAGAACAGCCTCCTTTATTATAATTTGCCATTTCTGTGGGAAGCCCAAATAAAGCAATACTTGTTGTACAAAATTCCAGCTTATTGTATCAAACGCTTTTTTATGTCCGCTTTAAAAATTGCTAGAGGAATGTTGGAGTCCTTACAATGATGCACGACTTGTTGTGCATATACAAAACCTTTCGTTATTTGTCGGCCTTTTATGAAACCGGCTTGCGCTATATCCACAAGTTTGTGTATGTGTTGTTGAACTATGTTTGCAAGAATTTTTGAGAAAATTTTCTGAGTAGCATGCACTAAACTGATAGGCCGAAAATCTTCCGGTCTTCTTGCATTTTCCTGTTTCGGTATAAGGACTATGTAAGATGTGTTGAGGGGTTCCAGAGATGCACCTTGCTGCATAATCATCGTGAAAACTAGGTGTATATCTTCTAGTAACACCTCACCAAATTTCTTAAAAAACTCTCCTGTGAACCCGTCCGATCCCGGGCTTTTGTTTGATGGCCACTGATTTAAAACCTCCATGATTTCTTGCTTTGATATCTCCTCAATTAGCTGCTGCAGATCTGCCCTGTTCGGGTATAAATTTGACCAATAAATATACGGAGTCGGGGATGAGTCAGCACCCATTAATTTGATAAAATGCTGGAAAAAGGCCTGTGATTTCGCCCTCTGGTCTGTGTATAGGTCGCTGTTATATTCAACTTGAGCTATTGTGTTGATCCTCTTTGAGTTGGATGCAAAAGAATGGAAGAATCTTGTTCCTTTATCTCCATGTAATTCCCATTTTGTTTTTGCTCGTTGTCTCCATAAATCTTCCTCATACACCGCCAAATCTGTATATCTTTTTTTAATCCGAGCCGTGATTAACTTTTCCAAACTTGTTGCTGTTCGAACTTCCCTTACTGCATCCATCCAGCCAAGGAAATTTCTGCATGCCTTTATTTGAACCTTGAGCTTTCCTGTTTTTTCATTTGACCATTTCTTAATGTCAAACTGTAGCTTTTTTAAATTTCATATCTAGCTGAATTGGATTAGTAGCTGTTGGGATGGACCTCCAAGAATCTTTTACAATCCCTTCTAATTCTTCAAATCTCAACCAAACATTCTCAAATCTGAAAAAGTTGGTTTTCATAAAATCTGTCTTTGTAGTATAGAGAACCGAACAATGGTCTGAAGAGGTAATTGGCAGCGCTTTCTGTATTGAGTTCGGGTACAGATCGTTCCATTCTGTTGAGACTAGAAAGCGGTCTAGTCTAGCCATTATTTGTCGGTCCTGCCCATTTGACCACGTGAACTGACGACCATAAAGCGTGGTGTTCAACAACCCGAGCAAAGAGATTAAGTCTGAAAATTGCTAAGACAATCGCCAACCTGAACTGCTTGCTTGACTTCTGTCTTGAACCTCTAATGTCATATTAAAGTCTCTACACAATACCCATGGGGTACTGTCTAGCGGCTTCCTCTGAGCTAACTCACTTAGGAATGGTTGGCGATTGTTGCCTGTTGATGGCCCATAAACTCCCGTTATCCAAAATTTGCGTGTGTCATTATTCATTTGCAGCAAAACTGAGATGGAATAGCGGCCTATCTCTGTTTGTATGACTGAAAATTTTCTGGAGCAGATTGCTAAAATAATTCCTCCTCTTGTGCCAATTGACTCCAAGACCCGATAATTATCAAGTCTATTCCCACATATTTCCTTAACAATCTGATCTGAAACTTCTTTTAACTTTGTCTCCTATAGTACCACCACATCAGGTTTTTCAATCAAAATTGTCTATCGAACCGCCAATTTCTTATTTCGTTCATGAGCCCACGTACATTCCAACTCAAGAAATTAAACTTTTGTATGTAATTCATGGAAACGATTGATAACTTCTAACAAAACACAACTCTTGTCATTAATATTTTAGTGACTTTGAAGCTAGTGTCACTTTGATACAACAACAACTCTTGACTCTTTAGACTATCAGAAACAGAGACTCTAGAATTTTTAAGACCTGCTAGCATCCCTAAACAGTGGGAGCAATTTCTGGAAATTTTAAAAAGAGACCTAAACATTTAGCACTGATAACACCTTACACTCTATAGATTCGGGTATTTCCCTTCCCTAAACAGTGGGAGCAATTTCCTCTTCGCTTTCAGAATTACTCGATGAAGAACTATGATTGGTTCTTATCGGTGATGTGGAAGCGAATTGTCCTCTCCTACTAGCAATCCTCTCGGATCTTCGTACGGATGATTCGGCCAGCGTGCAGTTTCCTAAAAAGAAAAGAAAATCAAACTAAAAACTAAAAATAAAAAGTAAAAACGAAATTGAAAATAAAAGAAAAATAAAAATGCAGAAAATAAAAAGAAATCTAGGCGTTTCTAATTAATTGGATTCAATGGTCAAAGCAAGGACGTCTTGCGAGGCCTTGCACAATGAACCGTTATTTCCCGGCAACGGCGCCAAAAAGCTTGATCACTCAAAAGAGAGCAATGTTTCTTTTAATATTTATAAACTCGTAAATGCTATCGGTTCGGACTGCAAGCGCACAATCCTATCGAGTAGTATATTCGAGGTCGATCCACAGGGAATATTAGTTCAATGCTTTGAGCAATCGAATCACAATCTTCGAAAGGCTAGATGAAATCTGTAAATTGAGAGGTGTTGTTTTGATCAATGTAAATTAGGAAGCAATTAAAAGTAATTAAAATAAAGATAGAGATGAGAATTCCTAGGGTTTCGGCACACCATTGCCACTCAATCCGCCTTGACAATATATTCCTGTTGCGTCTGATTTCCTGTTGTTGTTTAATGAAAGACACCACATAGGTCATTGCGATTTATGTTACGCAAGAATGACAGATCTTTCACCGAGATTCTACATAGGACACTGCGATTTTCCTTACGCAAATGTCTGATCTCTCAAATACCTCAAATTACTACACAGATCACTGCGATTTACTTTACGCAAGTGATAGAATTTGGTACGCGTTTTGTTGGTCTGGTTTATGATTTCCCCGCTAAGGTTTTCTTCACATAAACCTAATAGATCTCAACGAGGCTAATTCATACAAATAGTTTCTCTTGCCATTAAAGTACTGTCACTACCCTAACGGTCTCAAACTAGATCATTGAAATTAGATGAAGAGATAGTAAATCACAAAAGCATTTTGTTTCAACAACAAGAAGTCATAATCAACAGAAATATATATATCAAAACATCAAGAGTAACAAGGTTTACTGCCTAGCCCTAAGAAAATGAACTTAGCCGCGGAACGGCATTGTTACAAGCACTCCTCTCTTCTCACTTTAATCAAATCTAACCCTAATTACAAAGATAACTAATCCTTCTGCCCAGGGGCCTTATATAGGAGTGTAGGGACGTGTAGAGGTTGAGTAGGGGCTAAGAAACTGATCTGGAAACAGCTGTCGGCAGTTATTCCCCAAGAGATGCCTTCGGATACGGACCGTATTAGGCAATACGGTCCGTATTAGGACCTTGACGGTTAGGGTTTAGTGCTCCCAGCACTAGTACAAAAAACCCCTTCACCGACCCTCAAACACCGACTGTTTTAATATGTAACAGTCGGTGTAGAGACTGCTAGTAAAATCGTAAATAAGAAGAACCTCAACACTGACTGTTCCATTACAAAAAACCGTCAGTGAACCAACACCGACTGTTTTTAAAAAAAACAGTCGGTGTTGCTCATACCCTACACCGACTGTTTTTTAGAAAAAACAGTCGGTGTTGAGCAGTCACCAACACCGACTGTTTTTTTTAAAAAACAGTCGGTGTTGCTCACACCCTACACCGACTGTTTTTTGTAAAAAACAGTCGGTGTTGAGCAGTCACCAACACTGACTGTTTTTTAAAAAAAACAGTCGGTATTGATGATACCCTACACCGACTGTTTTTTTTAAAAAACAGTCGGTGTTGAGCAATAAAATTCGGAACCGTCGGTGATTTCTCTGAAAATTTTCGTTCCCGGGTTTCTCCGCCAAACCCTTATAAATTTCCCTCTTCTCAGTTTCAATTCACTCTTCTAAATTTCCCTCTTATAAATCTCCGCCAAACCCCAATTTCATTTCCCTGTAGCCAAACCTGTACCCGCCTGAGGAGACCGCAGAGGAGATCGCTTGAGGAGATCACAGAGGAGAAGGTGTGCGCGGAGACCTGAGGAGCTCACTGCTGCGCGGAGAAGCCTTCTAACCTGCCTCACCGGAGACTGCCTGAGGAGATCGCGTAGGAGAAAATGTGCGTGGCGGCCTGAGGAGCTCACTGCTGCCACTGGTACAGTAACAAAATCACAATAGGCATCTGATCCGTCGACCTCATCAATCGATTATACCTGCATGACGGCTGGTAAACTACCTTATGAACTTACAGTTTTCATCTTCTATTTTGGCCATATTTTTTAGTTTTGTCGATTTTAAAGTGAAATATTGAAGATGAAGTCGGCAGTTGTAAGGTTGAAGACCTTCGATCATTTGAAGGGAATGATTCAGTTAGCTTGGTTTAGCTGAAAATTTGCTGACTTAAGGTTTCAAACGAGCTTCAATCAAGTGTAAATTAGGTGTAATATTTAAAATAAGTCGGAATTCAGACTTCCTTGCAGATGAACTTAGATGGAATAATTGGTTGATTTCATTTATTTATGCTTTTACTTTAGATAATGTCATATATCAGGCGAAGCTCCAAATAAATCTGTGCTCTCTTCTTTTTGCTTTAAAGTTAATTAGTACTAGCTTAATAAGAGAGTTATCTTGATTAATGTCTCTATTTAGCTTCAGGGTTCTGTGAATTTGTTTAAATATCTAAAAAGGAGTAGGGAAGTAACAATTGACATTGCTTTGAACGTGCTGGATAAATCATAGATCAGCTTCAAGCTTTGAAATTTTGGCTTTGGTTTTCCTTGAAATTAATTAGCTCAATATCCATATAAAATTAGTTGATTGTCGAATTACATGCAGAACATTAGCCTATTACAATCTAATCATGTGGCAAAGGAAAATTATATATGATATGATTTTTCCAGGTGGTAAGGCATCTTGTAGGAGCTGGTCATGATGTGCATGTTGTAACAGGTGCACCCAACTTTGTCTTCACTACAGAGATCCAGTCTCCCAATCTTCATATTCGCAAGGTGTGTCTTTATAATTTGAATTTGATTGGCTGTGTTGGACCCTCCCGTGTTTAGTTTTTTTTTTAGTTATTGGTGTGACCGACTCAAATCGAATACTGTATGCCTAGCTGGTTGCTTGAGACCAAATCAAATTGAAGGATACTTGTGTAACTGTTTGATGGTTTGCTTTGTTGGACTTGTTGCTATTTTTGGTGGTACTAGCACTGGTCGTCTATGTCTGGTATTAATCTTGTTTGGCTCAAAATGCTGGTAGCTTTGCTAAAATTAATGTCTTATCTAAAATAGACACGTCTTATAACATAACTTGGTGTCAAAAAGAATAAAATAAATCAATTGTTTTATTTTGACATGATCTGTTTGTACTTGTTCTCATCTGCCTGTTGCACACTTTTACGTGGTGGAAGGAACTCTAATCATTAAGGGAGGTATATTTCACTCCCGTAGGTTGTGTAAATCTATCAATTTTTACTACATTTGGACGCAAATTTAAGATTATGTAATAACATTTCAAACACGCTCATGTGTACCAGAGTGTACTGAATGTTCCTTTTACGTTGTTTGCATTTTAATAATTCTTTTATCTTGTTTTCAATTAAAATTACTAACAGTGAAAAGTCAAATTATGTATTATTTTTAAGGGGCTTTTCATTCCTTTTTAAAAGGATTATTAATTCAATATTTGAATTTCAGAAAGTGAATAAGAAAAATCATCTTGTTCTCCAGGTCAGTAACTTAAGATGATGAATAAGTTTACATTTGAAGTTCTTTGCTTTTGTACTTTTGATTAAAATCTCGTGTTGTCCTTCTTGAAACTCTTCTCCTTGTTTTCAATTTCCCTTGTTTTCTTGTTCCCTTGTTTGCTTGTTTTCTGGTTCCCGGCTTGGCCGATCTTTGCTTGTTTTCATGTATTTCCGTTGCTGCCTTTCTGGTTTGCTGTTCTGTTACTAGTATAACCAGAAAACAAGAAAAACCTCGGACACAATAGAACCTAGTATATCAGGCAAAGCACCTAGTATACTAACCAGAAAACAAGAAAAACAGCACCTAGTATAACCTGCCTTTCTGTTGCTGCCTTGCTGGTTTGCTCAACTCTGGAATTAACTTTAGTGAATTCAAGACCAAAGATTTTAATTCCCAGGGATTGTAAATTTAGGATTCTTATACAGTGTTATAGTTTGCTTAAAGAAATTATATATAATAGTTATGTTTATTTTGCTGTGGGAATATACAGATGGTAGGTTTGGAGCAAAGCATCGGTGAACTTAAAATCATACATGTTGCAGGAACTAAAGGCAAGGTAAAAGAACTATGTACATCTTTGACCTAGATCGGATTGCATTAATGTTTCATCTATAGTTTGATCTAGTTTGATGTCTTCTTATATACTTATAAATTAGGTGCCAATGTTGCTATGTAATTGATAATTCCAGGGTTCAACTTGCACATTTTCTGAAGCAATTTTACGTGAATGTGGTCTAAGGACTGGATTGCTTACATCCCCCCACTTGATTGATGTAAGAGAAAGGATTCGAATCAACAGGTATGTAATAATTGCTTATTGGGGAATATAAAAATACAACAGGTCTCTCTTCTGGTATTTAGTTTCTTAATAAAAAAATACAACTGTGATATTCTTTTCATTTTGCTTTGCATATCAAATTGTCTGAGGAATTGTTGATTTCTGGTGTATTCCAGTTTCTTACTCTCTTGGCCTTTAAGATATTCTTGTGTGAAAAGGTATGAATCAATCTTTTTTGTATGAATCAATCTTTTTTCTGTGCAGATCAAATTTTCATAGTAATACTTGATTAACATGCTTCTTTCCTGTGCTTCTTGTTTCAGAGACGAATGATATTTTCATAGTTGCTGCTAAGGTATGCTTCAAAAGATTCAGATGCCTTTTTTTTGTCTCACTTTTCAAGCTTAATTAATCTTATATTATCCTTTTGATTCATTACTGCTCAGTGCTCACACATAAGTGATAGCAATGATCACCATTATCTGTAGGATGCATAGAGTAATTGCAAAAGAATGCAGGGAAATAAACTGAATACTTTATAGTAACTGGTAAAATTTCACTTGTCAGGCTATATACTGTAACTGGTAAAACTGATCACCATTGTCTCACCATTATCTGTAGTCTGTTGTTTATTTGTTTCCAAGTATGAGAATGGTGGTTGGTACTTCTGTACCGGGGGCAAGAAAATTCGGTGCGGTGGTTTTCTTGGAAAAGGTCTTGCTGCTGGTCAAGTCAGAATGTAGCTTTTTGTTAAAATGTAGAATGTAGCTTTTTGTTAGAATGTAGCTTTTTGTTAGAATAGGCATTTAAACATTTTAGGTAATGTTAGAATGTAGCTTTTTGTTTTAGCGAATTGCTATATTTTGAGCTTTGTAAACAGAGTTTGCTATAGAGAGAACTCGGATATGACACTTTTGTGTTGATTGAATTGCTGTCTTTTACATATATGTAATTTTAACACTATTATTCACGTGATGCAATTCTTTCATTCAACCGAGCTTTGACTGAGCTTTGACTATCATCGTGCTATTTTCCAACACCGACTGTTTCCTATTTTCTAACACCGACTGTTTCTTATAAAAAACAGTCGGTATAGGTAGCCAATACCGGCTGTTTTTATAGAAAACAGTCGGTGTAGGTGACCTATACCGACTGTTTTTTAAAGAAAACAGTCGGTGTTGGTACCCTACACCGACTGTTTTTTTATGAAAACAGTCAGTGTTGGTACCCTACACCGACTGTTTTTTTAAGAAAACAGTCGGTGTTGGTACCTACACTGACTGTTATTTACCCGTCAATAAAGATATACCTATACCGGCGGCGCCATCACCGACGCCTCAATAACAGTCGGTATAGGGGTTTTTTAACAGTCGGTGAAGGGGTTTTTTGTACTAGTGCAGCGCTATCTCCTGGTCTGTGCTAGGCCTGGTCCGTATTAGGCAATACGGACCGTAACAGAGACTTAGTCGATGAGCGTCGCTGATCCGATTGACCTGATTCTAGCTCCATTTGGTGTAAAATAGTCCCAAAACCTGTATTCTGCAATAAAACATAAAGAAGGGTGACAGTAGCCTTTTTCTCTAATAAATTAAACATAAGTGTGAGAAAATATGCAAAACCTAAGCCAAAACCCTACGTAAATCATCATTATTTTGACTCTGATCACCCCCCCCCCCCCTTCAGTTAAACGAGTTTGTGCATTATAGAATCTCACCGCGGACCAAGAAAAGGTTGCCAACTCACCAGAATTTTCTGCTCCAGCATTAATGACCGGTTGCTGGTTTCTAGCTTGAAGGTTGAATTTCTCTTGGTTTGAAGACATGGCATTTATTATCACAGTTCCCATTAGAAAGATTAGAAGAGGATTCATCGTGATTTGCCCAGCATTTATTTACACGCCATATTTTATGTAAAGATGCCAAACAATAGTTCATCATAGAACCATCAATATGTATCTCCGGCCACTACATGATTCAATTTGATTTCTAAATTTAATGTTTGCTTAATGAATTTACTACTATCAAATGCTTTAATTAATATGATAATGGATAGCTGCAAAACATATATCAGATGATCTCTATGGCCAATTGCATTAGACCCCATGACTGCCTCCCACAAGGATCGATACCAAGCATTTTAAGGATCAAATTGATTTATTTTTTCTTTCTTTAGGCCCTTTGCTTTGAAAATATCATGAAATTTTTTGTCAAAAAATATCATGAAATTAAGAAATTTTGATTCAAATCTGAATGTGCGCATCCAAATGTGGTTTCTTTATTGAAATTTTCTTAAAACAAGGGTCTAAATTCTGGATGAATTCTACAGTCTGGATTTGGATCCTCTCCATCTAAGAATATGTTTGTTAGTTCTAGACAATTGTAATCAATCCATTTCTATTGGATGGTTGAAATAAATGTAACACATTGTTAAAACTGGAGAGAGTGAGCAGGAGGGGCTAGGCAACTGCTGATTCAAATCTGGTCTAGTCCGTCCGATCGATGCAGATAGACGAATAGGATTTAACTGGAGCAATCCGATGAATACCGTTCCAGGTTGATGCTTCCATTATAGTAACCTCAATTACAAACACACTGAAATCCGTTAAGGAAGAAAAAGAGAAGTATAATAATTAAAAAGTTGATTAATAATAGATGTTGAACAGAAACATTCCTGCTGTTAAACAAACAGATTAATATATAAAATAAATAATGCACCCGATCTCTTATGTATCCGTTGAATTTTCTCTCTAGTCCTTGCTTCCCACACTTTTCTAGTCCCTCTTCTCCTTGTATATATAAGACCTCACTAAAATTGTACAAATGCAAATCACATCCTACTACAAGAATGAAAATCACCCACGGCAAGCCCGGCGGTGGTACAATTACATCTTATTGATCAGTACAAAGCACACAGTTATCTGCTTCCTCTTTCTTAACATTGCAGTTTTATGCACGCGGTATTTCACCGACTCCGTACGGTACTCTAGTGCAGATTGTCTCAAACTCAAGCTATCTACCAATTCAACAAGACAAAGTTGAAGTACCAATTCAACAAGACAAAGTTGAAGTACAAGTAAAAGAGGAGGCGCCCCATTTTCGTTCTTTAACCGACCCAGCATACACGTTCAGCCCTAAGATAAACAACTGGGACTTGTACCGTGCCAAGTGGCTTCGCCTTAACCCAGGATTTCCTAATTTTTTCTCAGGTTCAAACCCGCGCGTGCTACTTGTGACTGGATCCTCGCCTAAACCATGTGCAAATCCGGTTGGGGATCATTACCAATTAAAGGCAATCAAAAACAAGATGGACTATTGCCGGATTCATGGGATTGATATATATTACAATACGGCTTTCCTTGATGCAGAGATGACTGGGTTTTGGGCTAAGTTGCCACTCCTTCGTTCTCTCCTCCTCTCACATCCTGAGGTGCTTCAACTTTCTTTATTTGTCAAAGAAATATTTATATAGCATGCTCATATAGCTTCTGTTTTTTTTCTTTTTTGTCTTTTCTTTTCTTTTCTTTTCTTTTTTGCATGATCATAGCTAGCTTCTGCTTTTAGGATTCCACTTCGAAGATAATGTCTATCTTTTTTTTTTATTTCCTAGTGATTTAGTGAAGTCTGTTATTGAATGCTTTTACTATGTCTAAATTGTAATGTAATTAATTATTTATATTTTATTTTTTTGCTTGTGAAGGTAGAGTTCGTTTGGTGGATGGACTCTGATGCATTCTTCACTGACATGGCATTTAAGATTCCATGGGACCGGTACAAACCATACAACCTTGTATTTCACGGTTGGGATGACGCGGTGTACAAGGAAAAGAGTTGGTACGGGCTAAACACTGGTAGCTTTTTCATACGTAACTGCCAGTGGTCGCTGGACCTTCTAGATGCCTGGGTCCCCATGGGCCCCAATGGGCCTGTCCGGTACGAAGCCGGCAAGCTGATCGCAGGGTTTCTGAAAGACCGGCCACTCTTTGAGGCTGACGATCAATCAGCAATGGTGTATATCTTGATCACTCAGCATGACACATGGAGTGACAAGGTGTACCTAGAGAACAGCTATTTACTTCATGGATATTGGGATGCTATCGTCCACCGGTACGAGGACATGTTGGAGAAGAGCCACCCAGGCTTCGGGGATGACAGGTACTAGTATCACCCCTGTATAAACTGTTTCAGTAGATTTTAGAAATGCACAGGCCCATGCACACATTGTTATAGTAATAAAGTATGAGTGAAGCTATGGTACTATGCATAGCGCAGATTTTAGAAATATTGATATGTACTACGGATCAATATTTTTATTTGCAAAGTTCAAATAGTCGATATAAACCGCTCAACATGATCTTTATATAAAAATATACAATCAAGTGATTTTCTACCTATCTAAAATTATAGTAAAAAAATCTAAAAATATAAAATTTGATCCACAAGTACATTTTTATATGAAGATCATGGTGAACGGTTCAGGTCAATTGTTTGGACATAGAATATAGAGATGTTGATCCATAGTACGGACCATTATGCGCTATGCAGCATAGTACCATAGCCTCACTCATAAATTATTGGTATGAATTCAAAGAAAATGGAATTTAGGCAATATCGTTTCATGTACATAACATGATGATAGCTTGTTGTACTAGGTGGCCTCTTGTGACGCATTTTGTTGGGTGCAAGCCGTGTGCGAATTTTACGGAGTTCCGAGGTGATCGGTGCCTCAAGAAGATTGATCGGGCATTTAACTTCGCAGACAATCAGGTTCTACAAATGTACGGGTTCTCGCACGAGTCACTCAATACAAGTAGCGTGAAGCAAGTCAGGAAGGAGTGGGTCGGGCCAGCCAATGCACCCGATGAAGTTAGCAGAGTGTTATATCCATATCATAAGGACACTGATTAATGTTGGATAGAGGCTTGTATAGCTCTAGTTATTTCGGTTGAGATTCAATATTAACCTGCACATGGATTACAGGATTAGGCTGTTTGAGAGAAAGATGTAGGAACTTTACAAATTTTCAAAGAATAATTTACAAGTCAAGTGAGCCATCATTGCTTGACATAAATTTGTTTATTGATGAGTTAGTGTATCTATTGAAGAATAATATCTTTCTTGTTATTATTAAAACACTCAGCATTTACTAACACAATCTCGATTTTGATACTAACATAAATATTCTTCTAATGCTTAAAAAGAAGGGAAAGAAACATAAACAAAACTTCATCTAGGACAAATCCTAGAAACATGTCTCACTACATGAGCCGACCAATCAGATAAACATGTCTGACTCCATGAGCCCACCAATCAGAGAAGTTCAACCGCCATAACCAGAACATCGCCACCATCCCCGCCCGCCCAAAAAAAAAAATTAGGCGCCGGCTGCAGAGTGCAGAGCAGGGAAGTCGTCGGTTGAATCCAAATCCAAACTGAAAGATGGTTCAACAACATTTTGCTTGATAGTTTGGACTTCTTGCGGGCAGGGCCCAACTTGGTAACGACCATTATTTTGTTGTTCGGAGAAGTTAAGACCCTGGCTTTGGGACCCACCAATTGTAAGGAGCGGAGCTTTCTTCTTCTTCATCCTTTGAGCCTTCTCAGTTTTCTCTGCTTCCATGCTCGGCTTATTTACAGGCATTACAGATAAACTTTCCTCCTCTAAATCCTTTTTGGCAACAACAGCCACCAAACCGTCAAAATCTGAACTCTGAACAACTCTTCTCTCTTCTTCGGTAACTTCAAGAGCTTTCCTTCTCTCTTCTTTGATCTTTTCATACTCAGCAAGAGTAAGTTTCTTTGCTTCTGATAGTTTAATATATTCCGTAGCTTTTTTCGCTTCATCCTCAACTTTTTTTATCTCTTTTTCTGCCTTGTCAAACTTATCTTTTACTTCACCAGTTTCCTTCTCATCCTGATGTAAATCTTCTAACTTTTGTAACACTTTTTCTTTCTCCAATTTAATTTCCGGATACTTCGCAAGGAATTTATCCCATTTCTCCTCCTCTTGAGGATCATATATAAACTCCTTCAATTTTTTCTGAAATTCTTCTTTTCTTAGTTCCCACTGAGATTTGCGTGAAATCCTCTCAGATTTGACTGAACTCCTATCAGATTTGACTGAAGTCCACTCAGCCTTGTCACTGGCACCATCATCCGTACCATTACTGCTACGAGAGGAACTTTTAGCACCATTACCACGGTACCAACCGTTTTGGTACCGATTGTTATGACCGTTAAAGCCACCTATTTGACTGGCACCTCTCTGGCCATTAGCTCCGTTTTGGTACTGATTGTTATGACCGTTAAAGCTGCCTATTTGACCCGCGCCTCTCTGGCCATTAGCTCCATTTTGCCGATTGTTATAATTGTCAGAACCACCTCTATGAATGGCGCCTATCTGGCCAATAGATCCGTTTTGGTACCGATTGTTATGACTGTCTGTAACACCTCTTTGAATGGCACCTATCTGGCCATTAGATCCGTTTTGGTAACGATTGTTATAACTTTCGGAACCACCTTTTTGAATGGCACCTCTCTGGCCATTAGTGCTGTTTTGGTACCGATTGTTATGAAGGTCAGAACCACCTCTTGCACCGGCAACTTTCGGGACAATAGGGCCATTTTGGAATCCCGAGTTATTCGGGTTGCCACTCTTTGAATTTATGTTATTTGATTTGACAACTGTATTCACTTTCTCCTTCTCAGTTTTTAAAGCTCTTGCTCTTCTTGGTTTTATCGGATTTTGATTCGGTTGATGCCTGCTTCAATTGCTTCAATTGTTCAACAGCATTGGTGATTACATCATCACCACAATCTTCATCAAAAAGTGCATCAAAAGGATTTGACGCTAGGACCTTCATTTGATCTTTTGTTTCCATGATCAGATCTTCACTTTTATCTCTTTCTGTAAAATTTACAGATTTATCAGAATTCTCTTTTCTAAATTCTTTCTCAAATTCCCTCAATGGGGAAGGATCTGAATTTTCTGGTAAAGGGACTGGTTTTGGGCAGTTTATTTGCAACAGGGACTGATCTGAATTTTTTTGTTGAACAGGGATTGATCTGAATTTTCTGGTAACAGATTTGAGGAGATGCTTGGGATTTTTGTAATGTTGTTGTAGTTTGAAAATGAACCATATTATCAAACAGATGAACAAGAAAATGCACAAGGTAAACCAATACAATTGTCTCCAAATAATTTTATATTTCCTGAAGAAATAAATCAAGAACAGGTTGAAGGAGATCACACTGGTGCAATCCCTTCAGGGGGAGAAAATAAGAAACTGAGTCAAGTGAAGAAACAACTCAAGAAGAGATTGAAATTGACTCAAGCGGAGAAGCAACTCAAGAAGAAAGTGGCTTGAGAAGATCAGTAAGACAAACTCGGCCTCCAATCAAACTGAGAGATTATATATCTCATCAGGTGATGTATCCAATTCAAGATTATATTTCTTATAAGAAGGTATCTCCTACATACCAGGCCTACTTGGGTAATATCAACAACCAAACCGAACCAACAAACTTTAATGAGGCAAACCAAAGTTTGATTTGGCGTAAGGCTATGAAAGAAGAACTTCAAGCCTTAGAAAAAAATGATACATGGGATATTATTCATTTACCAAAAAACAAAAAGACTGTAGGTTGCAAATGGGTATACAAAATCAAATACAATTGTGATGGTACAATTGAAAGGTACAAAGCTAGATTAGTAGCCAAATGATATACCCAAACTTATGGTATTGACTACCAAGAAACCTTTGCACCAGTAGCAAAAATGAGCACTGTTAGAATTTTGTTATCAATAGCCACCAACTTAGGATGGAATTTGTTCCAAATGGACGTAAAAAATGAATTTCTCCAAGGAACATTGGAAGAAGAGGTCTACATGACCCTTCCTCCAGGTCACAAGAATGCATCAGATTCAACTTTGGCGTGTAAGTTAAAGAAAGCAATTTATGGCCTAAAACAATCACCACGAGCATGGTATGCCAAGCTAAGCTTTTCTCTTTTAAAAATTAACTTTAATAAAAGCACATCAGATTCCTCTATGTTTGTCAAACATTCACAAAATTGCACCACCATTATTCTTGTCTATGTAGATAATATTATCATCACTGGAAATAATAATGAAGAAATTAAAAAGGTAAAACAATATTTAAAGGAGGAATTTGATATCAAGGGCCTTGGAAAATTTTCATATTTTCTGGGAATAGAAATAGCTCACTCAAGTAAAGGCTTATTTCTATGCCAAAGAAAATATGTCATTGACCTGTTAAAAGAAACTGGTAAATTAGGAGCTAAACCAGCCAATACCCCAATGGAGACCAATATTAAACTTGGAATTGAGGATGGTGAACCACTACCTGATATAGGACAATATCAAAGGTTGGTAGGCAAGTTGATTTACCTTACAGTTACCAGACCTGACATTGCCTTTGCAGTTAGTGTTATAAGCCAATTTATGCATGCTCCACGCACTAGTCACTTGAGTGCTATCGATAGAATTCTGAGATATCTTAAAAGCACTCCAGGTCAAGGAATTTGGATGAAAAAAAATAATTCTAATGAAGTTGTTGGTTTCTCTGATGCAGATTGGGCCGGTAGCTGCGACAGAAAATCAACCACAGGTTTTTGTACCTTTGTAGGTGGCAACTTGGTCACGTGGAAGAGCAAGAAACAGAATGTGGTGGCAAGATCAAGTGCGGAAGCAGAATATCGAGCCATGGCATCTACTGCGAGTGAGCTCATCTGGATCAAGCAACTACTTAGCGACATGAAGATGGAGCACACAGGAGCAATGAAAATGTACTGTGACAATCAAGCTGCACGACATATTGCATCCAACCCAGTGTTCCATGAAAGAACAAAACACATAGAGGTTGACTGTCACTTTGTCAGAGAAAAAGTACAGTCTGGAGAAATAGAAACCCCATTCGTCAGAAGCAAAGAGCAACTGGCAGATGTCTTTACTAAAGCACTCGACAAAGCCAGTCATCTAAACATACTTAGCAAGTTGGGCTCAATTAATTTATTCGAACCCAACTTGAGGGGGAGTATTGAAGAATAAATATTTTCCCTTAGATATTATTCATCATTGGCAACTTAAGCAACAAATAATATAACAACCAAATATATAGCTGTCACACTAATTAGGTATCTATATAGCTGGATATTAGCAACAGCTAGTAAATCTTGTATTAAGATACAATTAGAATATAGATTATAGCCTCTGTAAATTAGGAAACAGCCTAACAGCTAGTAGAATTTTTAACCTATAAATAGTCTTGTACAGACATTGTAAAAGATACAATATACACAATAAAAGATTATTGTTCATCATTTCTATTCCTCTTCTAAATTCAATAGTATCTGTTATTGTTCCCGAGTGATTCATGGTGATCGGACAGAGATCTCGATGAATTTTGCAGAAGACCAGAATTTATAACACGCACATGCCCTCACGGTCAACCAGACAACCAACCAAGTTTAAAAATCTTGTTTATGCGTCATTTGTTGTTTGTTTAATTGGTTACTTTTGCATTTTTCTATAGATGTATTTCTTCATCGCCCAGTTAAATTTAAGCATTAAGTCTAGAAGAAAAAAAATGCCACTATTTCATTTTTGTAGGATTTACTAAAAATGGTACATATAAGGGTAGTGACATCTTAATAATTACAAAGTTTAATATGGACGAAACATAATCAAAACACAAAAGCAAGGTTGGCTTTTGGCCGTTAAAAAAATAAATTTATGATTTATCGTATTAAACAATGACATGGAACAAATATTTGAATAAAATACACGGAAGAACATCTACATCAACTAGCTAATTCCTATTATCATTCAATGCCACAAAATTGACAGGTTATTCTATGGAGGTGATTTAACGATTATTTTTTAGTAAAAGCCTATTGCACTTTTCTCTCTCTAAATTTCATTTTTAACAGTAAAGTGGTTTAGAGGTCCAAAGTATACTTTCCACTTCAATTTTTGTAAAAAATTTCAGAACTTCATTTGTTCAAACACCATCTTCTTTATCCAACAATGCCGACAAATAGTTCAAGATGAAACCGTCAATATCTCCATCAAGTACCGAATCTGGGTCATAAACTTCATAGTTTGTGCGTAGATCCTTGACCATCTGATAAGGCTGAGGCGGAAAAATTGCAAACACACAAAATAGTTATGCTGGGGTATCAAGGAAGGAGGTCAAACATATATACAACTATTTAAATCGCACTACATTCTGAAATGGTACGCTAAAGAAGTTTGGTCACTCTTATTTTGACAGTGCAACAGTTTCCTTGTTATTGTTATGAGGTTTTCTTGCTTGAAGGTACCCAAAAAATGGTGATCTTAAGCAGAAAGAAAGAAAGAAAACAAAAAAAAGGAGCTTACATGAAGAATGTATGATCTAATTTGGGTTCCCCAGCCGATATCAGAAAGCGACTGGGTGTGCTCAGCATTCACCTGTGCCTGGCGTGCCATCTCCAGCTGATTTAGCCGTGACTGTAGAACGGCCATTGCTGATGCCTTATTTTGGTGTTGTGATCTACACACCAAATCAAGCTTTCTTGTCAGAAATGTTATTCTTGTTACAATCTAATGTTACCTTCTCCATGAACAAATTACCAATGGTTGTCTATGCCTTCTAAAGTTTGACAGCTTTGGAAAAAAATGCACAGTACTTCCTGAAAAACTTGCATACAGAAAGTAAAATAGCCTAAGGCTTGGCAATGTACCTTTCATTTTGGCATGTGGCGGTAGTCCCAGTAGGTATATGCACAATCCTAACTGCACTATCAGTTGTGTTGGCATGCTGGCCACCGGGCCCACCAGCCCGAAACCTCTCGATCTTGAGGTCAGACTCTTTTATCTGGTATTGATTTGAGGTGTCACCCCCAAGCATGGGAATCACTGCCACAGCAGCAAACGAGGTGTGTCGCCGCTTAGAGCTGTCAAATGGGGAGATGCGAACCAGTCTGTGCACTCCCACCTCTGATTTGGCATATCCAAACGCATACTCCCCATCTACTTTGATTGTCGCACGCTGAGAAAAAAAGGTGGTACAAGACAAAACTGTTAGATACCTTGTATGTTTTGAGAAGGGATATATATAACACATGAATTTTCCTCCAATATTCTACCAAATTTGCAAATCACATCCAGTATACCAAATTTGCTTCAAATCATCTTAATTTAAAGGCTAGGAGTCATTTGCAAATACCAAAAAAATATTGTGTTCGTTCTACAATAAGATAAGGATTAACATGTAACGCAACACAAAAAAAAAATATGATGCATGACCGAGGACAACTGAATTACCTTGATTCCGGCAATCTCACCAGGAATTTCTTCTATAACAGTTACCCCAAATCCTCGTCTGAGGGCCCACGACTTGTACATGTTAAAAATCATGGAAGCCCAATCCACTATTCAAAACTATTTTTTATGTTTATGATGCCATAACGAGTACAAAATGGAAAACACTATTTTCAAATTTCATATCTCTACAAGTGAAATGGAAATATGTCTAACATATTTCCGTAGATTGAAAACATTCTCACAAATTAGGATTCTTGCCGGAAAATAAATCTGCTGTAATTCTCGGGGAATTACAGGACTCTGTAATTCTGATCCCAACTGTTGATTTTTATTGAGATGCGTGCATAAAAACTTATTTTTCCAAGAAGATTTCCGAGATCCGCACACATAAAAATCTGAACGGCTGATCTTGAATTTTTAGGATCCTGTAATTCCTCTCAGAAATACTGCAGATTTGGATTCTTCGTGCCGTGCCTTTAAATTCTATTCCATCAAATTTGACAAGTTTTTCCGAGTTCTTCTGTTTATAATAAATATCTCTCATCTCATCCTTTGGAGGGATGTAAATGTTTGGATTTGTGTAATGTTGTAAGTTTCGCGAACTATGAATTATTAAGGATCTGGAAATCCAACTTCTCTATTTTGGCTTACATGAGACCGGTTGTTTTTATTTGTGAAATATAGAAATTTAAAAATAAATTTATAGGTAAATATATGTTTTCAGGCCAAAAGCTATAGTGTTAATGTGGTATCATTTAAAAATGGTTCTATAGTGCGCTATAGTGTTATTTTAGTTTTTCTGAAATGACGTGATGATTGCTATTTATAACTTTAGAAAATACTAAATAAAATATTAATATTTTGGAAGGAGCATGAATTCAAATTTCGGCCCATGTATATTTTTTTACAAAAATAAAAATAAAAACATTCAAAGACTATTATTCAGACGTCCCGTCAAATACCGATTAAGAGCATCTACAATGCAGTTTGCTTTCTAATTTGTAATATGATGTGGCTATTTTGAATGTATTTGAATGTAATATTCCCATTAAAAAATTATAATTGTATGCATAGCGGCGCTATAGCGCACTATTTAGAACATTGGGACTATTAAATTTGGATCCATTGGTAAACGTTCCTCCCATCAAATAATTTTAAATTGTTAACATAGCGCTAATGATTTATGATGAATATGCAACGAAATATCAAATTTAATTTTACCTAATTTGATACATGTTATATCCAAAAATTTGAGAATATATACAATCTATTTTTTTAATTTAAATAATATTTTAGAAATGTATATGCTATAAAGTATAGACTGAAATTTTTATTAATATTAAAATTTTCAAAATTTAACAATCTGCATCCGTTTTAGGATTATTTCCAATTCTGCCTTCCAGATTCAATGGTTCTCTTTCCTGAGAATTATTCTTTGGATTTGAATTTTTTTAAATTAAAATAAAATATATTATGATTTATTTATTTTTATTAAAATATTTGAAATATTTTATATATTTCTTTGAAAATAGATGAAATACTATATGATTTGATTCGTTAGAAAGACTGCGACAAATAACCCGGATCAACATTTTTTAGGCCGGATTTTTTGTGGTTGTAAGAAAAATTAAAATATTTCTTTGTGTGTTATTGAAAAAAATAAAAATGATTTGGATCTGAGTTATTGATCCCGGTTCAAAAGTCACTTCTGAGTAAAAAAAGAAAATATTGTGGTCCTTCTAGTACATTTAAATTCTAAGATATTGTATCCATTTTGAAAAAAAATTGATAAGAAATGTTTTCGTCTGACTTTTGTCTGGAGTAAATTTTTATTTATTTTTCAAAAATAGAAGGACCACAATATTTTCTTTATTTACCTAGAAGTGACTTTTGAACCGAGATCAATAACTTAGATTCAAATCATTTTATTTTTTTCAATAACACAAAAAAATATTTTAATTTTTCTTACGGCCGCAAAAAATCTGGCCTAAAAAATATTGATCCGGATTATTTGTCGCAGTATTTCTAATAAATCAAATTATATAGTATTTCATCTATTTTAAAGAAATATATAAAATATTTTTAATATTTTAATAAAAAAATAAATCATAACATTTTCTATTTTAATTAAAAAAAATTAGAAAACAAAGAAAAAAAACTCAAATCCAAAGAATTATTTCTCCGGAAACCCAAACCGGAAAATTATTCTCTGGATCTGTGTTAACTGAGGTGTCCCTGTATCCGGAGAATAATTTTCCGGAAAGAAGGTCTGGATCTGGAGAATTATTCTTCGTATTGGGCAAATTTCGAATTTTCTCGAATTTGAGTACAAAATGTTAATTTTTATATATTTTTTTAATATTAATAAAAATTTCGGTGTAAATGTATCTTAAAAATTTGATGTAACAATTACCCTTTCTTAAATAAAAAATTCGGTACGTGAGATGCCATTTTATATGTACTGTGCTTAAAAAATAATTCCCGTATGCATGCATCATTACAAAATTGTAGAACTTTCATGAAAGAAATCACTACTCTAATGGAGAACTTTCTGGTCGTTAAAAAGTACATGCTTTAAATGGATTATTCGAAAATCCCAGCATTGCCCTCAACAAGAGAGAGATATTCATGATCATATAACCAAAGCTGAAGCAACCCATACCATAGCAAGAGGGACAAGTATCCTCTCCATTACTGTAAAAGATTCCCTTCACTTTATTAACTCTCAGCTGCTTTGAGATTCGTGCCAAGTTAAAAAGAACGGTTCAGATCAAGTAATTGTAAAAGATTCACTATTACGGTACCGGGGAAGATCTGAATTCTAGCAAGAGAGAGCCCATTAGGTGCTGCGGCGGTACCAACAGCGAACAGCAAGCATGAGTACCATGAAATTTTGCCGAGAATGGTAACATTAGTACCTAAATTAAAAAAATATTTCAGTAATCTAAATTACATTTTTTTTTTCATTTTATAACTGGAAAGTGTCTGTTTGATTCTTTCTCTTGATTTACTTTTTGTAGTAACAACATTTTGTAGGAACTGTGAGCATCAGGTAAACAACCTTTTTCTAATGATTTTGCATTATCTCTGCTTATGTCTTATTTTGTATATCTGGTGAAGTTATTATGCCAACAAAAGAAAAAAAAAATCAGAATTTTATAATTGTCTATTTTTTCTACTTCTAGCAAATTAAGTTTACATATAGATATTTAAATTTAAAAAAGACTAAACCTCCATTTTCTTACTTGTCTTTTAAGTTTTAACAATCAAAATTGCTGCAAGGCTCTACTTTGTATCTTTTCTTCTAATATCTCATTTTTTTTTCTAAAATTTTACAGGAGGTAGCAGATAGCTATTGTGTGTACCGACACGAGGTTGATCATCCCGTTACCGAACTCACTCAAGAGTTAGAAGATGCGCTGGCCGATCCGACTCTACCTCGTACCAAATCAGTAAAGTGTGCAATGTGTGGCCATCCTGAGGCAGTCTTTTTCCAGGTACTGGTATTGTATTTCTATGTGAAATACAACACACTTCAGATTCATTTTTGTCATTTAAAATTGTAGCGTTGATTAATTTATTTCAGTTTTTTTCTTTATTGTATCCTTGGATGCATTTTGAAATACTGTATTTTGCATTCTTTGTGCTAGACATGTGATTCATTTTACTGTTTATTTTTTTACAGCATAATTGAACAGATTTTTATGTGTGAATTTCAGGCTACAACAAGGGGTGAAGAAGCAATGACCCTGTTTTTTGTCTGCTGCAATCCAAGCTGCGGTCATAGATGGAGAGATTGATCCGAGAACTTGTGTTGTTTATATGATGTTTATAACAAATTATAAGTGTTTTCACCGAAATTTGTATACATAAGAAAATAAAAAAAATATTAAAAATAAGAAATGTCCCGTGAGAATTTGAGAAATGAGAAGGCAGTAGGGGGCCATGGCTCTCAACCCAAGAAACAATATATATGTGTGTGTGTGTGTGTGTGTGTGGGACGCCATGGCCCATAGCGTCTCATATACAAACTTCATTAAAACTACACTTCTTGAAAATCTTCAAGTCTTTTACCGAAATGAAGTTTGTATACGGGACGCCATGGGCCATGGAGTCCATATATATATATATATATAGATGAGCTATGGTGAGACGTGGAGTAAAACAAGTTTGTACTCCACGCCATATTTTCAAATCCAAACAACCGATCCGAACCGTTCAACATGTTATCTATATTGAAATGTGCTTGGAAACCAAATTTTACAATTTTTGGAGTTTTTTTACTATTTATTAAGCCACTTTGAAAATCGCTGATCCACTGTGAACAGAAAAAAACAGTAAAATTTTCTGGACCATCGGATCAGCGATTTTCAAAGTGGCTTAATAAATAGTAAAAAAATTCCAAAAAATATAAAATTTGGTCTCCAAGCACATTTCAATATAGAGAACATGTTGAACGGTTCGGATCGTTTGTTTGGATTTTCAAAATAGAAATATAGTGTCATGGAGTTCAAACTTGTTTTACTCCCGTCTCACCATAGCTCAATTCTATATATATATATATATATATATATATATATATTTGTTTCTTGGGCTGAGATGTGCCATGGCGTCCCGCAGGGCTTGTTACTGCCTTCCCATTTTTCAAATTCTCACGGTGCATTTCTTATTTTTAATATTTTATTTTATTTTCTTATGTATAAAAATATCGGGTGTTTTCATGTTTCATGCATGTAGTTCATATGCTAGCGTAAATAAATATGGTAGTAGTAATTCATTTTTTTAAGGTTATGGTAGTAGTAATTCTGTTACATTACAGATTTTGACTATTCAGAGCATGATTATAACATCGGCATCGTACTTTTTTTAGTCATTAACCTACGTCGCCTACAGAAATGAAACAAAAATAACAAAATGGAGTTAGCTACAAAGCTCAACAAATCAGTTATTTAACGACACGCTTATCTATAATTAGTTTAATTTAATAACTATTCAAATAGGTTGGATTATACAAATACACATCAAATTATGCATGTATATTTAATCGAAAATAGCACGTTGGTCTAGGTTATTCGTAAAACAAGTCGCACCATATTCACACATGTGTAATTCCTGCCATAGGCGTTCCCAAATTATCATAACACACATTCTCATCAAATTTCAATCTCAGATCTGTTATCCCAGGGACAACTTTTGGCTTAGATCAGCGGCAACAATAACATAGATCAGCAGCTTAGATCACCCCAGGGAATTCGAGAAATATCCAGGCCGCCAAACCATTATGGGGCCCTAAAGATTGGGGGCCGCCAATTGGCCCTGCGGCTACAGTCAAGAGACCTCCAAATGAAATAGCGGCTCTATTTTTTCAGAAATTTTATTAAGACATAAACTAAAAAACAAAAAACCTTGTTTTCTGTGCCACATTATGCGTGACAACTTTTGGCTTTATACAAGCTTTACACTAAAAATTTCTTTGTGCCACTTACAAAAAAAAAAAAAAAATGGGACCACTAATTCATATGGAGGCCTCTAGACTGGAGTCGCAGGGCCAATTGGTGACTCTCAGTTTTTGGAGCCGCAGAGATGTTTGACGGCCCGAGTAATTTTATAATTCCCCATAAACTGGAATATTTTGGTTTATTAATTTTAATTTATGGTATAAATAAAAATTTCGGCTCATATCGCATTGTCAGGTACGTAAATGAAGATTCTAGAAATAGACACATAGACACAATCCCTCTTATTTAACACCTACCCATTAAGTTATTGTTTTCGGTACTTTAGCTCCGAATTGCTGAAATTTTTATTTTTAAAACTTAAAAAAATATCAAATAACTAGCTATTTTTTTCTGAAAATTCGATTTTTATCTTGTCCGCAGTTTAAAGTTGCTGAAACTTTTATTTTTAAAATCTTAAAAAAAGAAAAATCAAATAGCTTGTTTTACGAAAATTCAATTTTTACCCTGTTCGCAGTTTGAAATTGCGGATCAAATTTGAGTGTTCGCAATTTGAAATGGCCGACCACATGTTGACAAGATTTTCGGAACCATAATAGACCGATATATGGTCCGCTGTTTCAAACTGCGGACAAGGTAAAAATCAAATTTTTAGAAAGAAAAAAACCAATTATTTAGTTTATTTTTTTTAAATGGTAAAAATAAAAATTTCTGTCTGAATTGAGATACCCGTAAAGTTTCCTTCAGTTTTTAAACTCGATCTATTTGCAGAGATGGAGCCACCTCCAAAGAATGGGGGTTAATTGACTCTCAAGTTTTTTCAAAATTTGTATACTTTTTATTTATTTAGTTTAGAGTAAAATTGTATAGGTAGTGTAAAATTAACCTACATTCATAGCAAGGAATTTTTATATGATTGAGCTTCATTTACATTTGACCCTCGTAACTTGAAAGTCTAACTCCGCTCTTGTCTATTCACATTTTTTGTTAGATGTAGCCCAGCTCTTATAAAGATGATGATGATGAGGCATATATTATTATTGTTAGAATTATTATTATGGCTTTCTAAGTTTTTTAGCCGTGTCATATTATCCATGTTTTGAATCATTTAATCATGTTTTTCTTTTTATTTATTATGATTGTTTGACTCATATATTTACACGCTTCTTTGGATCAGTGTTTGATGTGTTCAAGGTACGTTTGACTCATATATTTACACGCTTCTTTGGATCAGTGTTTGATGTGTTCAAGGTACATTATATAGTTAGAGTAAAATTTTTAAGTATAACATTATATAGTTAGATTAAAATTTTTAAATTTGTATGCAGAATATAAAAATCAATTTTACAGTATTTTAAAATTTTACTCTAATTATATAATGTTATACTTATATATAAGGAGGTTGGTTAATATCAAAACGTTTATCCCTAGGCCGTAGAACAAACGCTTCGGTTTTTACATTTTCAAAGTAAACTGTTCAGCATTCAATCTATAAATCTATAATAAAATGTGTTTGGACACCAAATTTTACATTTTTTTTGAATTTTTTTACTATTTAATAAGTCAGTTTTAAAATCGTTGTTTTCAATGATTCAGAAATTTTTCACTGTTTATTAAAATGAGTGATTTTAAAACTGACCTAATAAATAGAAAAGAAATTAAAAAAAATGTAAAATTTGGTCTTCAAACACATTTTAATATAGAGATCCCATCTAATAGTTTGGATCAATCATTTGAACTTTGAAATCTGAAAACCAATTAGTTGCACTACGACTCCGGATCAAAAGTTTTGATATTAGCCAGTATATATTATATAAGTATATAAATTTTGAAAATAAATAAAAATCAATTCACCCATTCATCGAGATTCACCCCTTCAATTAACCATAATAATAACCAAGGATCCCAATGTACTGAAAATGATAAATTATCAGAGCACTTGTTTCGCCTCGTCACATCGAATTCTCAAGCATCATAAACAAATCCTTCCAGGCGCGGATTCACGCTGAGAAAACGAGACTAATTGATCTTTATTTTTTTTTTATAATTTTGTATTATATACATAATTTTATATAGTTTAGAGTAAAATACTATGGATACTTCCAAATTAATCTCCATATATATGCAATATCAAAAATTAACTCCTATGTGCTAATATAATTATACACATGTAATCCCATCCTACTACTAAATCAAACCTGAAACCATCTTTCTATGTATTATATATTTCAGCATTCCGTATGGTGCTTCGATGCAGATCATCTCAATTATTTGAGCTATCTACAAATTCGACAAGCAAAGTTGTAGTAGATGAAGAACCTGATGAAAACCAATTCAAGCTCCTGTTTGTTCTTTAACCGATCAAATGTACACATTTGACCTGAAAACAAACAACTGGAACTTGAACTGTGCCAAGTGGCTCTGGCGCGGCTTAATTTACACATGCAGCATTTCCTAATAACTTCTTTTCTCAGGTTCCAAATCACGCATGCTACTTCTAACGGGGTAGTCGCCCAAACCGTGTGTTAATCCAGTCGGAGATCATAGCAAGTAAAGGCGGATATATAGATGCCTTTGTGTTAGTTTCCTTTTCAGTTGAATACTTCATTGTATCTGAGAAAAAGAAATAGATTTTTTTTTTGGTTTGCACAAAACCGGATCAAGTCCCGCGCATGCCCAGAAAATAGTTTTGTTAATTTATATATATAATTGTTATTTCCTTTCTGAATGGATCAAACAGAGATCTCGATAAATTCTGTAAATAACAAATTAACTGGCACATGGTGTAAGCACCCCAATTAAGAGCTACTGTTTCCATCATTATCGTTAGTCATCTTGTTACAGTTGTACTTTTTTTTAAGTCCGGAAATGGCTTAAAGGAAAAAAAAAAAGCCTTTTTTTTACTTTCATTTATTAGTAATTTTCAGAACCATAATATTTACACGCCATTTTTTTTTTTTGACAAAGAAAAAAGGATCAAGCCCCTATTTCATTAATCATTTTGCGGTTACAAAAGTTTTGTAACAAATATAGAAAAAACAATGTTGCTTGATGCGCGCAAAGCGCAACGCAAGTTTCGGTACGCTTGAGGGCGCACCTTTTAAAACCGCATTTACACTCCACGAGTAAGGGATGCAAGTGCACAACCCCTATCGGGTAGTATAATCGGGTATCGATCCACAGGGACGGGCAATTACGAGGTTAGAATCTATCGAACTTAATCAAAAACTAGAAGTGAGAAATGGTTTTGTTTGGTATTTAATTTCCTAAAAAGGTAAATTCAAGCAATTCAAACAATTCAGGAAGATGTAATAAAATGCTAGAAGAAATGTAAATTGTGTTTTGATTATGGATAAAAGGCGTTTCCAGGGTTTCAGATTTCATCTCTGATCTGCCTCTAGTGGTACGGCCCGTACCAAGGTGGTACGGCTAGGCCGTACCTCACTTGGTAAGGCAAGG
>JAJGRW010003143.1:0-29972 GCA_025461045.1 Carex parvula
TTTGAACAGGAGGAAAGTTTGTATGAAACCCGAAATTTAATCTCCGTTTGACAGATTTCGAAATTATGCATGGCGTGCAATTTTGAAATTTAATATTTTTTTTGGATATTATAAAATTCGGGAATTCAGTAATAGATATTTTATCTCCTACTTTAAAAAATAAAAAATATGATTTTGTTAACTCCATGCTATTAATTCTTGAGATCATTTTATTCTGTAATAAAACTACCTATATTTTTGTCTTAATATGTTGTTCATTAGCTTGATAGCATTGGTTCCTTGGCTCCTTGCCATTTGTTCTTGTTCATCATTTATTGTACTTATTTCAATTTTCTTATATTTGGTTCGAACCCCCCCCCCCCACCCCCCCCCCCCCCCCTCCATTTTTCATATTAAAAAAAGTTTGTTTTTTTAATCCCATAACTTCAAATGTATAATACGATGAAATTAGGTTTGAATCCAAAGAACAGATCGATCATGATGTGCATTCATGTATAAAAAAGTGAACTTCATTTTTATAATTAAATTTTTTTTTTGATGTCAGAATACTTAGTTTAATCAAAATTACTGAATGCAAGTGTTCAAGAGCTATATATCTTATCAAATTTTAAAAATCAATATATTATTTCATTTAAAAAAATGGATTATAAAAAAAAATAAACAAATAATTAAAAGAAACCTATTGTTTTGTACACCGCTGTGATTCGAATCACTGAATGTTCCAACTTGGAAGAGTACTTCCAAACTCTGAATTCCATTATAATCTAATCTCTCTCCTATCAATCACTATACTCCAAACCTCTCTTTCTCTCTCTTTGAAAAAATCTTTGTAGGGACTGCCAAGGATCTCTCTCTCTCTATACATTAATCTTGCTCCAAGTCTTATCCTATATAATCTTGACACTTTGACCCCATTCCTTGTCTCCAAAGTTTCCACACCAACTTGAACTTAAACCCTATCTCATAGTTTTGTTTCCATACATGCACAAATTCAATCTGCAAATGTGCCATCCAACTATTTCATTATCTTTCTTACTTCTCTCTCCTCTTAATGTATGCTCCTAGTTGTCATGCCTTAAGAAACATAAATTCCTTTGATCGAAAACCGGGTGTGGTGAGGAGCTTGATCGACTATTTCGATTCTTTTGGGAGAAGAAAGCCAGACCTCCGTCGGGTCCCTCTCGTCGGGCAACTCGATCGACTTGGAGTTAGAAGAAAAATGTAACCACATGGAAAAGTTATACAAGACATAGTTAGTGCATGCTGTTATAAAGGAGAATGTGGCATTTTGTGTAGCTAGATGATGCGCGTGTTGTTACTTCTTTTTTTTTTCTCTCATCATGGTCTTTCCTCCAAAAAAACTGTTTTAAGACACAACCACACTTTTTATTTTGTTTTGCTGATCTCTAAGAAAAATGTAACCTGAATTATGACACAATATAAAGTTGTTTTGTCACAGGGACAATTTGATGATTTATTTTTGTTCTTTATTGAAGTAATTGTGAGAGAAATGACAAAGGAAATGCAGAGGCTAAGACAAGAAAGTAACCTTTCTTTTGATATATATATATATATATATATATAATTTATATATATATATTTATTTTCATTAGTTAGTATAATTCTCACTATCTTCTATTTTATAATGTGATTGAGAAATATCACTTTCTCTTGGTTCTTGTAATACATAATGTGATTGATTTGTGAGCACTTACAGAGATGAGACCTTATAACTATATATTGATTGTATTGTTTTGTAGTGGGATGAAGTACTAGAGTAATAAAAAGTAATTTTTAAATTTACCATCTCTGAACAAGGTGCATTATTAGTTCTAAATCATCTTTTTTTTTTTAATAAATTAAAAGATTTAGTGCCTTTCTTAGGTCACAAAACTATTGATGTTGTTATCTTTGAAGTAATTTTTACCGTTCAGTCTTTTTTTTATCAATGTTTGTTTACTACTCTTTGAGATTACCTGCTTGTAAATCTCTCTCTTGCTGTTGCTGTTGCTGTGATGTGTTTTTAATATAAGGAATTTAGTAGCCTCTGCTAAATTATCAAAGAACTGAAGAAAAAGAAGAATGGATTAGGGGATTTCTTTTTTTATGGGGGTGGGTGGGTGGGGAGTTCTGACAGTTAAAATATGGTCAAATATGACGTAATTTAAAGTTCTTTTGAAGAAGTGACCTTTCAAAAAAGAACCTTTTTATTGGAACATTTATGAAGGGTTAATAAGTCCCTTATAAGTCCTTGTTATATGCACAATTATATGTTAAAAAGATTAGCTTAACCTGACGAAAAAAACATTTAAGTTCAAAAAATAAAAAAATCAACTTGCCATACATTGACCCTTCTTTATATCTTCTTTTAGTAAAATTATCCTTTCTTATTGCTATTAAATGTAACTGTATTTTTTTTTTGCAAATTAATGTAATTGTAAATGGAGGTTTACTTTTCATACACAAATCTTTTAAAATTTGAGAACTGGGATGGAATACTGGAGGTCTATAGCTATTATATAGAATTAAAAGTAACCTCAAAATCATACACCATTAATAATTATATTAAAAACAACTTGTACATTTCTTGCGCCTCTCCGTAGTCCATATTATATCTGTAAAAAAAAGTAATTTAAAATGAAATTAAATATAGAAATAATAAAAATTAATTTATAGCATATTTTTTTCTAAAATTAATTTAAAACTGTCACATTTACAATTGAAAGTCCAATATATAATTAACAATCAGTGAATTAAAAATTCATAAAATTCATAATTTTATCATCATGTGAGAAGCACAAAGTGATCTCTTTTAAAAAAGTTTGCGAATATGAAGTGTTCTGATACCTCACAAATGAAAAAAATGTCATTTTTAATTGCAAATTAGAATAAAAAAATCAATATAAATGCTTTATTACGTGTGTTAATAGCATCATGATAAATATTATTGCAACCGTCCTGTTTTTCAATTAAATAACCTAAACAAATGAAAAAAAAAACAATCTGATTTTTGAGTACACTGAAAGAAACAAAAGATAGAAACAATGTCAGAGAAGGAGAGATGTGATGTGGTTTTGACAAATGAGAAAAGATCAAAGGCAATGTTGAAGGCTTGAAGCGTCATAAATAGTCATCATTTGCATTTGCATTTGACCCCATGATATAAGCAAAAGATAGAATGAAAAGAAAGTGCAAAAAAGCTGGTACAAAGTTGACAGCCAGTATGGTATGAAAATATGGAATGGAATGGTAGTACTTAGTAGTCACCAAACCTCGTACGATCAAGAAAGTGCATCTTTAATTTATTATATTTTGTTTTCTTCTTTTGTTTTGTTTTGTTTTGTCAAGTCTAGATTTCTAGTCTCCTAATTACTTCACCCGCTCGTGTGCAGTCAATTTGATGGCCTCCAATCTGGAGTGCCCGTTTTGCTGTTGAGATTAGTGTGATGGGTCACAGCGGCATAGCAGATTAGCAGGTACAGTATGTATCATGGTGACAATGAATTATTCGGGTCAGTTCGGCAGGATAAAAAATTTGTAATTTGTGAATAATTAGGGTATAATTCGGAATAATTTAAAATTATTTGGATTGTAGATCTCAGTCCCACAAGGGAGCAAAAAAAGAAAAAAAATGAAATTTTTTTTTGGAAAAATGCAATAATTCTGTCAAAGTTCGATCAACCGAATAATTCGTCAATCTTGTGATTATAGTAGGTATTGTAAATTCTATACAAAGTGTTCAAATAGAAGTAAATTTTATACAATTTTCTTTTATAGAATTTATATTTATTCATATGTTTGTAGATCGTTCACACACAAGTTGGCGATTTATTAGAAGCTATGGATAAAATTGCTCTGAAATGAAATAAAAAGGGAAGTTCATAAAATGTTAAGTTTCATAACTTTAGTGGGAAATTCATGTATATCCCTCAAAAACATCGAAATTATGTATTTCTCTAACTAAAATTAAAATTTACTCAATTTATAACTCGTGACAATCATAAACTAAGATCCTAGCTCGAATCCTTGATCTCAGTTCACTCGGGTCAGTTGATTGTTGTGATAAGTCGATCATGAGCTGGATCCAGTTCGCGATAAGCTAACTCGTTACCGCCCCTACGCCGTACAAAGTCAAACTACTATGTTAAAATCTCTACAAATTTAACTGAATCACACAGATTTTGAATAGTGGCATGTTTGGCGCACACAACACCGGTAAAGTCCAGGCCCAAAAAAGGATCCAGTGGCTGCTCAAATTCTGCTCCAATTTGTATTGGTTACAATTAGGGTTTTTGGTGAGAATTATTCGCGAATTTTAATTTGTATTGGTTACAACCTATGAAGTATATACTTTGACAGAATTATTTGCGAATTTTGACAGAATTATATTGAGAATTATTCACGCGAATTTTGACACTATATACTCTATGAAGTATATACTCACCAATACTCAATGAAGTATATTCGCAAAAATTTGTATTGGTTACAACCTATGAAGTATATACTCTATGCCATCTATACAATTTATTATTCAATTATAATTCACATGAATGGATTCAATGCTTAAAAGAAAGCAACAACGAAACCAAAATGGCCCTTTAAGCAAAAGAGGAGAAGATGAAGGGGATATTGCTGACACTGCACAAATAACAGTAATACAAATTTTATCAGTGTCAAGAACTAAAATAATTGAGAACTGGGTATCAAGTTCAAAAGCATATTAGATGAAAAAAAAGAAGGTACGAGCATTAATTAGTATACCAAGTGATTGATGAGCCGCGCTATGTTTCCTTTTCTGGTAGCGTCAAGTACAAACTCCTCACTGATTCTAAAGAACTGCAGACAAATTTAATAAAAATGCTATATCAACCAAAATTGGAGTTGAAATAACAAAAGAACCAAAATGAAGCAAGAGAATGTACAACTCACATAACAACCTTCATTCTCCGCCCCATAGCGCGCCTCTCTAGCATCACTAACACTGCACCGAATTCGCTCACCACGATACTCAATTATCTAGAATAATAACACAAAATGTTTATAAAATTTGGAACAAATTAACTTTCATAAAGGCACCCTATCCAAAACCCAATTTTAGCTAAAAGCTAAGATGAAGAAAATCTGGTGGGCTCAAGGCAAATAACAAAAAGACATGATGTCCAAAAAACACCAATCTGATCATATAAATCATGATTTAGATGGCACAACAATTTTTGGATTCTAAAGTGCCCATAACTACTTTTTTTATGGCAGAATAACACATTCTCACCACAAGCATTAGAAAAGAGTTCCTAAAAGCCTGCCAAAAAAAAAAAGTTACCTTTCTGTTTGTCTTTTGGTAAACACGACATCTGGCACAAGCTTCCTCAGAACTTGTCGATGGTAAATCCGTCGTAGGACAACTTGTGCTCTGGTTCTCAGTGTCCCTTTTGACAAGCCTCAAACAGCTCGACCTCGCATTATTTCTCTGGGATCTCATGCTTGAGAAAACTATTTCTTCTGTGCACAGAACCAATGCATTGCTCTTGTTAACATCTCTGCAGACGAATAAACACGTCAGCCCAAAAAGTGCTTGGCAAAATGCGATAATAAACCAATGAAAAGGAAAAATATATAAAGGAAGTACCCATGATTCGGACAATAAGAATCAAAGCGTGATGTCTGCTTTCCGTGGCTCACATAGGTGTGTAACTGCAACCAAAATATAAGCCATGGGAAAAGGTGATTTGAACATGGCAAGAACAAAAAGGAGAACATCAATCGTGTTCTTTTTTTCATGAACAATCCAACATTTTGACAATCAAATGTACCATAAAGTAATTGACAGTCCATACCAATCTCAAACAACTACTTGTACACTGGTGACTTTAAATTCAAAATTAAACAAAACTCTTAAGATAGTAAACCTTACACTTGCAACATTTTGTACACGCGTCATGGACTTGCTCACATAATCACACTTTTCTACATACAAGAACCCAAGTACATTTCCGTTGTCATATAACTAAACTATAATAATAGAGATTATATGGTCACAATAGGTTTTATTGGGTTCTATTTTCTTGTGTCCCTCACAGTGCGCCATATCAGCTCAATAACCCAAAGATTAAGAAGCTCCAATATAATTGTAAAAAAGGAACTTCATGTTCACGGCAGAGAGGTCCAGATCTGGTACTAAGCTGTATGTAGCAATAACCAGTATAACCAGCACAATATCCGGATAATGACCACTCTCTCTCAAAATGGAAATTAACACAAAATATAAAAATTAAACAAAAATGAAAAGAATGAAGTAGTTAATTAAAAAGTTAGTAACCTTCTTGAAAGAGTCTAAAGGCACACTTAGTACCCCAACCAGCAGGCTCCATGCCATCAGGATCAAGGTAAGTCATTTGGGCTGAAACTATGTGCACCCAAAAATCACCCGCATCAGTTCTCTTAAGCGCACCTCCTGTTATATTATTATAAACTATTATGCAATCACATATTTCATACCTAAGCCTGTAAATGAATGATTATAATACAAAAAGTTGATTAAAATATGGACTTCAATCATTTCAAACTGCCTTTTTTTCTAACAAGAACATAATTATTATTATTTTTTTAGTACCTTTGATGGGGCACAGACAGCAGTTTCTCTTCTCCTGAGGTTCTCACAAGCTCTACAAACCCAAGATGTAAGATCATTCACATCTCTTGCACCATAGCATTCCTGATGCACAGCCACTTGGCATCTGAAAATTACAGAAAAAATTGTCAAAAAGTATGCAATTATTTTGATAATCCCCTATTTTTTAATTTCCCTCAAAATAACATGTTCTGCACCAAAGCCCTCAGAATGTGCATTTGCTCTTAAACTAATATATGGCCAAAACTTATCTTCCAATACCAGAATCACAGCTTGGCCAGGTTTTAGCATGATACAAAAATAAGCATGGCTTCAATCAAATCAGGATCTGCACACAGGCTTATCTAGTAACGTGGCCTCCATATATTAGCAAATGCATGTGTGAAACTGTGACCTCCTGGTTGTCAACCTAACACCTCACCACTTGGGACAGTAGACATTCATTTCTCAGTTTTAGAATGGACAGAGTTTTTCTATTTGTGAATGAATGACATCATCCTGTGGCACAGTGAGTAGTTTATAAGGAGATCAAACATTACTACTGAAAAAAAAAACACCTCAGTGGTACTATGGACAAAATGATGCACTGGGAAGAGAGAAGCACCTTAGCTTCTTGCAAAAGCATATAAAGTACCTGTTGCATATTATAATTTTATTGTAGTCCCAGTCTTCAATTCCACTGGCAGATGGCACACATTTCAGTAGTCCACCTTGCATACACTGGCATATATTGCTCTAAAAGAACAGAAAACAAGCCAAAATGAGGTCAAGTGCTATAGTAAATATCAATATCAAGGAAATTTTCAGGACCTTATTTAAGTATATAATAAAGAAGAATTTTTAGCATAGGCATAGCTAAATGGTGAATTAGAAAGAATATTATATAATGTGTACCTGAAGCAACTCCTCCACCTTCTGTTTCATTGTAATTGGAGCATTCCTTTGCGTAGTCTTTGCAACACCTGGTTTCTTGCCATTCAACTATAAAAATCCATAGTTGATAAAACAAACAAATGTACAGGTTAGATATCTACAACTTAAGATCACAAATTGAGATGACTTTTTTAGCTGTAGGCTTGAAATTGTCCACCTCATGAGTTAACAGTTTGGACCGAGTCTGCATTTTTCTTATGCACTGGCTGATAGGTTTCTATTTATTTAAGAGAGGGGATATATTGACGATCAAACCTATTTGATAACTGTGACAACCAACAAAATGGTTACAAGATCAATAATAAATTGTAGATATGCTTGATGGATGAAAAATCAGATTTTAAAATTGTATCAAATTTGGTAGGCAACCATTTTGTCAGTAATAATGTTTGTGAAATTAAGTTTTTATCATTACACCCTACAGAATTATTTGAATAGAACTCATTGGCTCCACCACCATCCGTGAGCAACATGGCTAATCCAGTTTATCAATGGAGGTATGTTAATTCTTCCAAGTGTGCTAAGGAAACTTTTTACATAAAATTTCAATGAATACGTACCAGGTTGTCTAACTTGATGTCAGTGCCTTTGACCTTGACAATAAGCTTCCAGTTTTTCCTTCTGGAACCAATATGACTCTCAAACCTAGCCGGGGTTAGCTTTGTACCATTGCATTGACTGCAATTGCACAGGATCCTGACATAGAACAATCAGTCCAAATCAAAAGTTAAGATCAAGCAGATATAATCATTTGGACAGTATATGCTAAGTTGGTATTATATATGCTGTTAGTCATCAGTGGTAATGTACATATGGGTTACTACCGAAGCAATCAAGGTCAATTAAACAAACATACAATTAAGCTTCAAGTAACTAATTTTGAAGCTCAATCAACCGTCAAATGTGAAGCCTTTTTAGGCTTGGCCACCTACTCGGGCTAAACAAAATGCATTATTCAGTTAACCCAAATTGCTAGCATGATTATACTTCTGTTTTATGTATTTATATCGTTAGTGTTTACACGCTTGTGGTAGCTAAAAACATTGACCAGAAACCCTCTTTTGACGATTTCAAAAAAATCTACCCTAATCTAAAAAGCTAACTCCTGATGTGGATGGCTCCAGACAAACCATAAAGGCACCCTATAACCCTAATTTTGGCTAGCTCACATGAAGAAAATACTCCAATCTGGAGCACTCAAACAAAAAACAATAAGGCACTGAACCCAAAAGCACCAACTCGGATGGTTATATCAAGTCACACCAATAATTAATAAGACTAGGTAACCTATCAAAACTCTAGTCTGGATGTTGCTCAAATCCTCATCTCCACTCAATTGAAACAATTTTTGGCTTCCAAATTTCGTAATCTTCACTCAACTGAAACAACTTTTAGCTTCCAAAATGCCCATAAATATTAATTGTCAAACAACACATACTCAACACAAACATTTGAAAAGAACTTTAGGTGCTCTGCCAAAAAATAAACAAATGAGTACCTTTCTGTTGTCTTTTGGTAAGCACGGCATCTTGCACAACAGCAATCCTTGGTGCACTGCCACTTGGCATCTGAAAATAAAATAAATGCATTAGATTCAAAACAAACAATTTAAATTATAGGAATTTTAAACATGCACTAAAAATCACCTACTTTGATCAATTTTATCGCAACTTAACTTTGCGGAAACGATTCCACTACCTTTTAAAGATATAAAAGTGGCGAGAACTTACCTCAGTCTCAGATTTCAGTACCGCAATGGCACATCTATTTTTGCAATACTCATATAATGCGGTCAGAGATTTACTTTAAGCCTTCTCTTCTCTAATATTTTTCATACTTGTTTGATTTGGAAATGGATGAACAAAAGATGCTCCCTTGGGTCTTATATAGTACTGCCTAAATGATTAATCTAAAACCCTAAGTTTGACGGTTCAGATTAAATAAGCATAATCAGAACGGCTCCAAGCAAATGCCTAGGTACCATTTCAAATTCTAGAAGGGACGGCGGCTCAAATCAATGGGCAACTGTAAACAACTGGCGGACATACCCTATGCAAAACCCTAGCTAGTTTGGATGGTTCGGATTAATTATTTCCTAATCTAAGTGGCTTACGAATATTTTATTTCCAAAGTAGATATACCAGTGGTAATTTTAGGAAAAGGATGTGTAACTGTCACAATAACAAATTAATTTTCACATTTGGGGAAAGTTCTTACTTAGAAAGCAGTGAATCTGCATTATTCCCTTCTTTGACTACAGAGAATGACTCATATTTTCCAATGGATCCATCGATCTCCAAGTTAAAAGTACCAAAAATACTAGTCTTTTTTCCTGCCTTTCCTATTTTAGCATGAACATAAAAAATAACTTAAAATATCCTCAATGGGAAGAAATATGATGTAAAGATAAGGTTTAAGATAAAGCAAACCATTTTAACTTCTTATGCCAAGCTAGTAGGTATAGGAGGACCTTACTAAGCTCCCATTCAATTAGCACAAACTTAATTCCTCGAGCACCCATTTTTTACCTCCAGAACACCTCGTTTTCTAAAACACTATCTTTGAACGGTTGAACCCCCGCCATCTGAATCAGATCGTTGAACTTCCAGATGTAAATAATCAGGTCCATAATCCCCAAATTAAACCCATACAACCGCTGCGGCATCAATTCCAGTCTAAACTAACTTGACCTCTACATTGATAGGGTTTATCAACAATGCAATCTTCAGTATGGCCTTGGGATTAAAAGGGAACTGGGGTTTAATCTTTAATGGGAGATGGCGATACTAATATTGAGGAGACTAGAGAGATGAGGTAGTGGCAGTGTCGAGATTTTTGTCGGACAAGGGCGATGACATCTCCGTCGTTCAAGTAGCAGGGTTTACAGGTTTTTTTTTTATTAATATACAACATTAAAATGAAATTAATAAAAAATGCTCACGATTTTTTAAGAATTATGAAATGATCAAATCGCACTTTTTTTGTCAGAAACCGAATGTTTGGATTAATGGCTTTTTATTTAATTAGAAATTTTATGAATTTTTTAGTTTTTTAAAATATTAGAAATTATTGTATTTTTTTGGAAATAGATGGAATATTATAGAATTTAATTACTAGAAATAGTACGATAAATAACCAGGATAAATATTTTTCAGTCGAGATTTTTTACAGTTATAAAAAATTAAATATATAGTATTTCATCTATTTTAAAAAATATAAATATTTTCTAATATTTTAATAGAAAAAATAAAAAAATCATAAAATTTCTAATTAAAACACAAAAAACCACAAATCTAATTTTCGGGTTTCTGACAGAAACATATGTCAAATAAAAAACTTATATATGTCCTGATTGTCGAAATTTTCGTAGTTAATTTTTTTTCTGAATAGTTGAGACTCCTGGCGGTCCAGAAAATAAGTAGACTGTCGAAATTTTCATCGGTATGAGTAATTTTATAATTCTTCAAAAATTGTGGACATTTCTATTAATTTTATTTAATGTTAGATATTAATAAAATTTCGGCAGAGTTGACGGGGAAGTTTATTATTTGCTCTCTTCGCATTATAAAAAGAAATAATATTAAATACATTGATCAGTTTTGAATCACATCACTTCGTCTAAAGAAATAAAAATGTTGTCCGTATTTGGACAGTATTTGTGACCATTGATATTTAATTAAGCTTATATTTTTTTAATTATATTATCTGTTTGATTAGTAAAATAAAAATGTGACGTAGTTTGATTAACATGCTGAAACTTGATCACGTGCGTATTTCATGTCACCTAATGATGACTACAATAGTGTTAAATGTATCTTAACGGCTGATGTTTGACTACTTTTTTTCGAACGTTAGAAAAAAATGCTAAAAAGTGTGAACAAATTGCAATAAATTTGATAAAGAGACAATATTAGAAATCTGGTCATGTCTCATGTCACGTGATGTGACATACTGTAATAAAATTAATAACAGCATGATTCATTTCTTTTCACTATATTTTCTTTGCTATTTATCTTAATTAGATTGTTTTTATATTAATTCTCTTTATTCACTTTAAATAAATTTGATGTGCCTTAAATTATAACGTAAATTTCTTTTTTAAAGAGATGAAGGTCTACGCCTTCTAAAGATTTTTTTTTTTTAAAATAGAACTAATTTTACTGATTTTAACATAACAAGTATATAGGAGTTAGATTTTATAAAAAAAAACAGCTCCATCGAGGCAAATGATTGGTGGAGGGAGAAACGCCTTTGTTCTACTGATTCACAAAATTGGTGGAGCAATTTCAATAAAATTAGTAAAGTTTATTAGTAACATTTCTAAGTAGTACGAGTTTGAGTTGAACCTAGCTCGCGAGCGAGTTGACAAGCCAGCGCAGCTAGATATGAATCTGTGAATTTGTATGAATTTGTGTGAATTTTATGCTATCTAGCTCGATTCCAATTGTAAAACAAGGTCCAACTAGATTCAATTCAAAAAAATTGTAGAATTTTTTTTTTTCTTCAAAACAAGATTCAACCAAGCCCAGTGAACTAAAAGAGCCAGTCTTGATATAATAATGAGCTAAAGATTTTATCTCGCCCCCTAATCCCAGTTTGGTCTAACTCGCTTGATTGCTAACTGAGACGATTACATTATGACCCGTTGCATAGAGGTGATACAAAGTTTTCTATCTCTCTTACGCCCAATATTATTCCAATATTATTGATAGCTAGAGACGGCTAAAAATATATTTGTATTGATGCTAGGAGTAGGGGTGCAATGGAACGGATATTATCTATTTGTATCCAAAATTAGATATAGAAATTTCAATATCCGTGTAGATACATATTTTATTTTAAATTTGAAATTTTCGAATTCATTTAGTATAATATTTTTTTTACTGCTTGACTTTGTACTAAATAATTCAAAAAGTTTAAATTTTGTATGTACACGCATCACTCGTAAGTAGTCGGGTTTCAACAGTTGAATTCATTATTTGAGTCAATTCGATAGATTTCTAGAGTTGTACTTATCAAATTCTCTTGATGAGCCTAGCGAATCCTAAACTATTGGAGCTGACCTAATTCAGGAGCAATGATTTGCACCAACTGTTATTTTGAAAATTCGCCCAAATTTTTACTTTGAATAAGAGAACATTTCAATTAAACTATAGAGTGGAATTAATGAAAACATAAGTTAGGACATGATAAGTTAGGACATGAACTAATTTATCTATTTCAAGCTTTCTGGATTGTTTCTTATTGCAACAATATTTTGAGTAGGCGGCCTACTCAAAATTAATGCCTAAAGCTAAGGGAACTAATTTGGAAAAAGTTTAAGGGTCTCTACTTTAATTGTTGGAATCGTGAATTCCATCTATTGTTGTTTTGCAAATTTGTCAAAATTCTATTTTGAATAAGAGAAAACATTCAATTAAACTGTAGATTGGAATTAAGAAAAACATTAGTTAGCACCAATGTTTTAAATAGCGTTTATAGCGTCATAGCGGGAAGGCTACAAAAAAGCTATAGCGAATGAGCGTAGCTATAGAGGAAGCTATTCCAATAGCGCTTTATTTTTAAAAAATTATATTATATATTTGTACTATATATTAACATTATCTAAAGTTTCATTAGAACAAGAATAACACCAAATTAATTAAGAAAATATAATATTCATATTAAACTAGTACAAAAGTCCATGGTTCAACATATCCATAATAATATTATAAACTATCGATCTTTTTCTATACAAAATATCTTAAGCATCATGATTCATTCTATTTTTTTTTTCTATACAAAATAAATTTTATGGATCTTTATTTAAGCCCATATAAATTGTCTAAAAAAGCCCAATATGCATAGCGCGCAAATAGCGCGCTACACGCTATAGCGGCCGTAGCGCAATTAGCGTATTTTCATGCCATATCTTAGCGTTTAGGGTCCAAAAACGCTATAGCGGCGCTATAGCGCGCTATTTAGAACACTGGTTAGCACATTAACTCATTATCTTGTTCAAACTTTCAGATTATTTTTGCAACAAAATTTTTAGTAAGTGGCCTCTACTCAACATTAATGCCTAAGCCTAAGGGGACTAATTTGAAAATATTAAGGGTCTACACGTAAATGCCGATTGATAATTTACTCCTTTACCCATATTTTATTTTTTATGGGTTAATTTCTTATGTAGCCTTGAAGAATTTTTTAATTTCTTATTACCCCTCTACTCTTTATTATATTCAATATGCCCTTCAACTCTTTTTTGTCTTTCTATTATCCATAAGTTAATTACTCTTATTTTAAATAGTATTAAGTTCTATCTTTTCCCATTATACCTTGCTCTTATTTAGAGTTCATCTCTTTTCATTCCCGCGCACTCGTTCTTTTCTTTCTGCTCGCTCTTGTTTTCTTACGGTGACCTATGCTCCAGCTCTTTTGTCCTATACGGTGGTGACAGATCTACGATAGAGATTCATTTGGGAACAATTTTAAGTATGGTGCAGCTAAAACTGCAAAATCTTAATTCGAAATTGAGGAAACATTATTGAACGAAGATTCCTAGGCGTTAGTTCACTTGAAACTCCAAATTACCATCATCTTAAGAATATTTATTCAAATTCATTTGCTTGCTTAGATATGATCATCAGGTTGAAAAGGAGATCCAAATAAAATGTTCTTGTATTGATGTATGCATGACAAATATGGACAAATTATCACACACTATTTTGGATTCCTAACAAAAAATTGTGCAGAGAGCTGGGCAAGGATAGGCCAAATCATAGCAAACTTGTTGTTCTTATATTCCCGTGGTAAAAACCACATCATCTCCTGCAGCTCAGAGACTATGTTTTACATGTAAACTACCACATCTTGTGAGGCATCCTAAAGCTCAGGTTCCTTCTCACCAAATCAGAAGGCTCATTAAAAATCTCTCAACAGTATGATTTCTTAAATCATGGTTAGCAGTTGTGCCTCTATGTACTAGGCACTGTCCCAATCTATGCACCCACGTTCGAGTTGAACATTAATTCACCAGAGGAATCGAGTGTTGCTTTAGTGTTCTTCTAGCTAATAATTGGGTGAATGAGGCTTTTTGTTACTATGTTGAATATTTCTATACTTCTATTAGCATTATATTGTTGGCTGGTACCGTTTTATATTATCAGTTTATGAAGTATTGTTTAAATAATGCCAAGGTAATTTTGTTGATTTCATTACCATGCTGTTAGTAAAACACACAAAACTTTATAAATAAGAGCAAATAGACAAATAGATCTTAATATACTATTTAAAGTGGGATGCTTCTATGGACATAAGGACTTATTGTAAATAAATATATTTTTTTTTCAAAGTTCAAACGTCGATCTGACCGTTCAACATTATCTCCATATTAAATGTACTTGGAGGTCAAATTTTACATTTTTTTGATTTTTTTACTATTTATTAAGTATTTACAAAACTAGTCAAATTCAGACCATGAATCTTGTACCTCTTAATAAATAGTAAAAAAATTCAAAAAAATGTAAAATTTGACCTCCAAGTACATTTTAATATGGAGATAAGTTGAACGTCAGATCGACTGTGTTGAACTTTGAAAATAAAAATAATTTATTTTACAAATAAGTCCTTATGTCCATAGAAGCATCCCACTTATTTAAATATATATTAAGATCTATCTTTGTCTATTTGCTCTTATTTATAAAGTTTTGTGTGTTTACTAACAGCATGGTAATGTAAATCAAAAAATTACCTTGGCATTATTTAAACAAATACTTCATAAACTGAAATATAAAACGGTACCAGCCAACAATATAATGCTAATAGAAGTATAGAAATATTCAACATAGTAACAAAAAGCCTCATTCACCCAATTATTAGCTAGAAGAACACTAAAAGCCACTCGATTCCTCTGGTGAATTAATGTTCAACTCGAACGTGGGTGCATAGATTGGGACAGTGCCTAGTTACATAAGAGGCACAACTGCTAACCATGATTTAAGAAATCATACTGTTGAAGAGATTTTAATGAGCCTTCTGATTTGGATGAGAAGGAACCTGAGCTTTAGGATGCCTCACAAGATGTTGGTAGTTTACATGTAAAACATAGTCTCTGAGCTGCAAGGAGATGATGTGGTTTTTTACCACGGGATATAAGAACAACAAGTTTGCTATGATTTGGCCTATCCTTGCCCAGCTCTCTGCACTAATTTTGTTAGGAATCCAAAATATGTGTGATAATTTGTCCATAATTTGTCATTCATACATCAATACAAGAACATTTTATTTGGATCTCCTTTTCAACTCTGATGATCATATCTAAGCAAGCAAATGAATTTGAATAAAATATTCTTAAGATGATGGTAATTTGGAGTTTCAAGTGAACTAACGCACTAGGAATCTTCGTTCAATAATGTTTCCTCAATTTCGAATTAAGATTTTGCAGTTTTATCTCACCTACTTAAAATTGTTCCAAATGAATCTCTATCGTAGATCTGTCACCACCGTATAGGAACAAGAGCTGGAGCATAGGTCACCGTGAAAAAACAAGAGCGGAGCAGAAAGAAAAGAACGAGTGCGCGGGAATGAAAAGAGATGAACTCTAAATAAGAGCAAGGGTATAATGGGAAAAGATAGAACTTAATACTATTTAAATAAGAGTAATTAACTTATGGATAAATAGAAAGACAAAAAAAGAGTTGAAGGGCATATTGAATATAATAAAGAGTAGAGGGGTAAATAAGAAATTAAAAAATTCTTCAAGGCTACATAAGAAATTAACCCTTAAAATAAAATATGGGTAAAGGAGTAAATTATCAATCGGCATTTACGTGTAGACCCTTAATATTTTTCAAATTAGTCCCCTTAGGCTTAGGCATTAATGTTAGTAGGAGGCCACTTACTAAAAATTTGTTGCAAAAATAATCTGAAAGTTTGAACAAGATAATGAGTTAATGTGCTAACCAGTGTTCTAATAGCGCGCTATAGCGCCGCTATAGCGTTTTTGGACCCTAAACGCTAGATATGGCATGAAAATACGCTAATTGCGCTACGGCCGCTATAGCGTGTAGCGCGCTATTTGCGCGCTATGCATATTGGGCTTTTTTAGACAATTTATATGGCTTAAATAAAGATCCATAAAATTTATTTTGTATAGAAAAAAAAATAGAATGAATCATGATGCTTAAGATATTTTGTATAGAAAAAGATCGATAGTTTATAATATTATTATGGATATTTTGAACCATGGACTTTTGTACTAGTTTAATATGAATATTATATTTTCTTAATTAATTTGGTGTTATTTCTTGTTCTATGAAACTTTAGATAATGTTAATATATAGTACAAATATATATATAATTTTTGTAAAAAATAAAGCGCTATTTGGAATAGCTTCCGCTATGCTACGCTATTCGCTATAGCTTTTTTGTAGCCTTCCCGCTATGACGCTATAAACGCTATTTAAAACATTGGTGCTAACTAATGTTTTTCTTAATTCCAATCTACAGTTTAATTGAAGTTTTCTCTTATTCAAAGTAGAATTTTGACAAATTGCAAAACAACAATAGATGGGAATTCACGATTCCAACAATTAAGTAGAGACCCTTAACTTTTTCCAAATTAGTTCCCTTTAGCTTTAGGCATTAATTTTGAGTAGGCCGCCTACTAAAATATTGTTGCAATAAGAAAATCCAGAAGCTTGAAATAGATAAATTAGTTCATGTCCTAACTTATTCATGTCCTAACTTATGTTTTCATTAATTCCACTCTATAGTTTAATTGAAATTTTCTCTTATTCAAAGTAAAAATTTGGGCGAATTTGCAAAATAACAGTTGGTGCAAATTCATTGCTCCTGAATTAGGTCAGCTCCAATAGTTTAGATTCGCTATGCTCATCAAGAGAATTTGATAAGTACAACTCTAGAAATCTATCGAATTGACTTCAAATAATGAATTCAACTGTTGAAACCCGACTACTTTACGAGTGATGCGTGTACATACAAAATTTTAAATTTTTGAATTTATTTAGTACAAAGTCAAGCAGTAAAAAAAATATTATACTAAATGAATTCGAAAATTTCAAAATTTAAAATAAAATATGTATCTACACGGATATTGAAATTTCTATATCTAATTTTTGGATACAAATAGATAATATCCGTTCCATTTGCACCCCTACTCCTAGCATCAATACAAATATATTTTATCCGTCTCTATCTATCAATAATATTGGAATATTGGGCGTAAGAGAGATAGAAAACTTTGTATACCTCTATGCAACGGGTCATAAATGTAATCGTCTCATTTAGCAATCAAGCGAGTTAGACCAAACTGGGATTAGGGGGCGAGATAAAATCTTTAGCTCATTATTATATCAAGCTGGCTCTTTTAGTTCGCTGGGCTTGGTTGAATCTTGTTTTGAGAAAAAAATAAATTCTACAAATTTTTTGGATTGAATCTAGTTGGACCTTGTTTTACAATTGGAATCGAGCTAGATAGCATAAAATCCACACAAATTCATACAAATTCACAGATTCATATCTAGCCGCGCTGGCTTGTCAGCTAGCTCGCGAGCTAGGTTCAACTCAAACTTGTACTACTTAGAAATGTTACTAAATAAACTTTACTAATTTTATTTGAAATTGCTCCACTAATTTTGTGAATCAGTAGAACAAAGGCGTTTCTCCCTCCACCAATCATTTGCTTCGATGGAGCTGTTTTTTTTTTTTTTATAAAATCTAACTCCTATATACTTGTTATGTTAAAATCATTAAAATTAGTTCTATTTTAAAAAAAAAAATCTTTAGAAGGCGTAGACCTTCATCTCTTTAAAAAAGAAATTTACGTTATAATTTAAGCACATCAAATTTATTTAAAGTGAATAAAGAGAAATTATAATATAAAAACAATCTAATTAAGATAAATAGCAAAAGAAAATATAGTGAAAGAAATGAATCATGCTGTTATTAATTTTATTACAGTATGTCACGACCAGATTTCTAATATTGTCTCTTTATTCAAATTTATTGCAATTTGTTCACACTTTTTAGCATTTTTTTCTAACGTTCGAAAAAAAGTAGTCAAACATCAGCCGTTAAGATACATTTAACACTATTGTAGTCATCATTAGGTGACATGAAATACGCAACGTGATCAAGTTTCAGCATGTTAATCAAACTACGTCACATTTTTATTTTACTAATCAAACAGATAATATAATTAAAAAAAATAAGCTTAATTAAATATCAATGGTCACAAATACTGTCCCAAATACGGAACACATTTTTATTTCTTTAGACGAAGTGATGTGATCAAAACTTATCAATGTATTAATATTATTTCTTTTTAATAATGCGAGAGAGCAAATAATAAAACTTCCCCCAACTCTGCCGAAATTTTTATTAATATCTAACATTAAATAAAATTAATAGAAATGTCCACAATTTTTGAAGAATTATAAAATTACTCATACCGATGAAAATTTCGACAGTCTACTTATTTCTGGACAGGAGTAATTTTTTTTTTCAGAAAAAAAATTAACTACCGAAAATTTCGACAATCAGGACATAATATAATTTTTTTTATTTGACATATGTTTCTGTCAGAACCCGAAAATTTAGATTTGTGGTTTTTTGTTTTAATTAGAAATTTTATGATTTTTTATTTTTTTCTATTAAATATTAGAAATATTTTATATTTTTTTAAAATAGATGAAATACTATATAATTTAATTTTTTATAACTGTAAAAAATCTCGACTGAAAAATATTTATCCTGGTTATTTATCGTACTATTTCTAGTAAATTAAATTCTATAATATTCCATCTATTTCCAAAAAAATAAATAAATTTCTAATATTTTAAAAAATAAAAAAATCATAAAATTTTCTAATTAAATAAAAAATCCATTAATCCAAACATTCGGTTTCTGACAAAAAAAAGTGCGATTTGATCATTTTTATAATTCTTAAAAAATCGTGAGCATTTTTTATTAATTTCATTTTAATGTTGTATATTAATAAAAAAAAACCGGTAAACCCTGCTACTTGAACGACGGAGATGTCATCGCCCTTGTCCGACAAAAATCTCGACACTGCCACTACCTCATCTCTCTAGTCTCCTCAATATTAGTATCGCCATCTCCCATTAAAGATTAAACCCCAGTTCCCTTTTAATCCCAAGGCCATACTGAAGATTGCATTGTTGATAAACCCTATCAATGTAGAGGTCAAGTTAGTTTAGACTGGAATTGATGCCGCAGCGGTTGTATGGGTTTAATTTGGGGATTATGGACCTGATTATTTACATCTGGAAGTTCAACGATCTGATTCAGATGGCGGGGTTCAACCGTTCAAAGATAGTGTTTTAGAAAACGAGGTTCTGGAGGTAAAAATGGTGCTCGAGGAATTAAGTTTGTGCTAATTGAATGGGAGCTTAGTAAGGTCCTCCTATACCTACTAGCTTGGCATAAGAAGTTAAAATGGTTTCTTTATCTTAAACCTTATCTTTACATCATATTTCTTCCCATTGAGGATATTTTAAGTTATTTTTTATGTTCATGCTAAAATAGGAAAGGCAGGAAAAAAACTAGTATTTTGGTACTTTAACTTGGAGATCGATGGATCCATTGGAAAATATGAGTCATTCTCTGTAGTCAAAGAAGGGAATAATGCAGATTCACTGCTTTCTAAGTAAGAACTTTCCCAAATGTGAAAATTAATTTGTTATTGTGACAGTTACACATCCTTTTCCTAAAATTACCACTGGTATATCTACTTTGGAAATAAAATATTCGTAAGCCACTTAGATTAGGAAATAATTAATCCGAACCATCCAAACTAGCTAGGGTTTTGCATAGGGTATGTCCGCCAGTTGTTTACAGTTGCCCATTGATTTGAGCCGCCGTCCCTTCTAGAATTTGAAATGGTACCTAGGCATTTGCTTGGAGCCGTTCTGATTATGCTTATTTAATCTGAACCGTCAAACTTAGGGTTTTAGATTAATCATTTAGGCAGTACTATATAAGACCCAAGGGAGCATCTTTTTGTTCATCCATTTCCAAATCAAACAAGTATGAAAAATTAGAGAAGAGAAGGCTTAAAGTAAATCTCTGACCGCATTATATGAGTATTGCAAAAATAGATGTGGCCATTGCGGTACTGAAATCTGAGACTGAGGTAAGTTCTCGCCACTTTTATATCTTTAAAAGGTAGTGGAATCGTTTCCGCAAAATTAAGTTGCGATAAAATTGATCAAAGTAGGTGATTTTTAGGTGCATGTTTAAAATTCTATAATTTAAATTGTTTTTTTGAATCTAATGCATTTATTTTTTATTTTCAGATGCCAAGTGGCAGTGCACCAAGGATTGCTGTTGTGCAAGATGCCGTGCTTACCAAAAGACAAACAGAAAGGTACTCATTTGTTTATTTTTGGCAGAGCACCTAAAGTTCTTTTCAAATGTTTGTGTTGAGTGTGTTGTTTGACAATTAATATTTATGGGCATTTTGGAAGCTAAAAGTTGTTTCAGTTGAGTGGAGATTACGAAATTTGGAAGCCAAAAATTGTTTCAATTGAGTGGAGATGAGGATTTGAGCAACATCCAGACTAGAGTTTTGGATAGGTTACCTATCTTAATTAATTATTGGTGTGACTTGATATAAACCATCCGAGTTGGTGCTTTTGGGTTCAGTGCCATTGTTTTTTGTTTGGAGTGCTCCAGATTGGAGTATTTTCTTCATGTGAGCTAGCCAAATTAGGTTATAGGGTGCCTTTATGGTTTGTCTGGAGCCATCCACATCAGGAGTTAACTTTTTAGATTAGGGTAGATTTTTGAATCGTCAAAATAGGGTTTCTGTCAATGTTTTTAGCTACCACAAGCTTGTAAACACTAACGATTAAATACATAAAACAGAAGTATATCATGCTAGCAATTTGCTTAACTGAATAATGCATTTTGTTTAGCCCGAGTAGGTGGCCAAGCCAAAAACTTCACATTTGACGGTTGATTGAGCTTCAAATTAGTTACTTGAAGCTTAATTGTATGTTTGTTTAATTGACCTTGATTGCATTCGGTAGTAACCCATATGTACATTACCACTGATGACTAACATCATATAATACCAACTTAGCATATACTGTCCAAATGATTATATCTGCTTGATCTTAACTTTGATTTGGACTGATTGTTCTATGTCAGGATCCTGTGCAATTGCAGTCAATGCAATGGTACAAAGCTAACCCCGGCTAGGTTTGAGAGTCATACTGGTTCCAGAAGGAAAACTGGAAGCTTATTGTCAAGGTCAAAGGCACTGACATCAAGTTAGACAACCTGGTACGTATTCATTGAAATTTTATGTAAAAAAGTTTCCTTAGCACACTTGGAAGAATTAACATACCTCCATTGATAAACTGGATTAGCCATGTTGCTCACGGATGGTGGTGGAGCCAATGAGTTCTATTCAAATAATTCTGTAGGGTGTAATGATAAAAACTTAATTTCACAAACATTATTACTGACAAAATGGTTGCCTACCAAATTTGATACAATTTTAAAATCTGATTTTTCATCCATCAAAGCATATCTACAATTTTATTGATCTTGTAACCATTTTGTTGGTTGTCACAGTTGTCAAATAGGTTTGATCGTCAATATCCCCTCTCTTAAATAAATAGAAACCTATCAGCCAGTGCATAAGAAAAATGCAGACTCGGTCCAAACTGTTAACTCATGAGGTGGACTTTCAAGCCTACAGCTGAAAAAGTCATCTCAATTTGTGATCTTAAGTTGTAGATATCTAACCTGTACATTTGTTTGTTTTATCAACTATGGATTTTTATAGTTGAATGGCAAGAAACCAGGTGTTGCAAAGACTACGCAAAGGAATGCTCCAATTACAATGAAACAGAAGGTGGAGGAGTTGCTTCAAGGTACGCATTATATAATATTCTTTCTAATTCACCATTTAGCTATGCCTATGTTAAAAATTCTTCTTTATTATATACTTAAATAAGGTCCTGAAATTTCCTTGATATTGATATTTACTATAGCACTTGACCTCATTTTTGGCTTGTTTTTCTGTTCTTTTAGAGCAATATATGCCAGTGTATGCAAGGTGGACTACTGAAATGTGTGCCATCTGCCAGTGGATTGAAGACTGGGACTACAATAAAATTATAATATGCAACAGGTACTTTATATGCTTTTGCAAGAAGCTAAGGTGCTTCTCTCTTCCCAGTGCATCATTTTTGTCCATAGTACCACTGAGGTGTTTTTTTTTTCAGTAGTAATGTTTGATCTCCTTATAAACTACTCACTGTGCCACAGGATGATGTCATTCATTCACAAATAGAAAAACTCTGTCCATTCTAAAACTGAGAAATGAATGTCTACTGTCCCAAGTGGTGAGGTGTTAGGTTGACAACCAGGAGGTCACAGTTTCACACATGCATTTGCTAATATATGGAGGCCACGTTACTAGATAAGCCTGTGTGCAGATCCTGATTTGATTGAAGCCATGCTTATTTTTGTATCATGCTAAAACCTGGCCAAGCTGTGATTCTGGTATTGGAAGATAAGTTTTGGCCATATATTAGTTTAAGAGCAAATGCACATTTCTGAGGGCTTTGGTGCAGAACATGTTATTTTGAGGGAAATTAAAAAATAGTGTATTATCAAAATAATTGCATACTTTTTGACAATTTTTTCTGTAATTTTCAGATGCCAAGTGGCTGTGCATCAGGAATGCTATGGTGCAAGAGATGTGAATGATCTTACATCTTGGGTTTGTAGAGCTTGTGAGGAACCTCAGGAGAAGAGAAACTGCTGTCTGTGCCCCATCAAAGGTACTAAAAAATAATAATAATTATGTTCTTGTTAGAAAAAAAGGCAGTTTGAATGATTGAAGTCCATTTTTATCAACTTTTTGTATTAATAATCATTCATTTACAGGCTTAGGTATGAAATATGTGATTGCATAATAGTTTATAATAATATAACAGGAGGTGCGCTTAAGAGAACTGATGCGGGTGATTTTTGGGTGCACATAGTTTCAGCCCAAATGACTTACCTTGATCCTGATGCATGGAGCCTGCTGTTGGGGTACTAAGTGTGCCTTTAGACTCTTTCAAGAAGGTTACTAACTTTTTAATTAACTACTTCATTCTTTTCATTTTTGTTAATTTTTATATTTTGTGTTAATTTCCATTTTTGAGAGAGAGTGGTCATTATCCGGATATTGTGCTGGTTATACTGGTTATTGCTACATACAGCTTAGTACCAGATCTGGACCTCTCTGCCGTGAACATGAAGTTCCTTTTTTACAATTATATTGGAGCTTCTTAATCTTTGGGTTATTGAGCTGATATGGCGCACTGTGAGGGACACAAGAAAATAGAACCCAATAAAACCTATTGTGACCATATAATCTCTATTATTATAGTTTAGTTATATGACAAACTGAAATGTACTTGGGTTCTTGTATGTAGAAAAGTGTGATTATGTGAGCAAGTCCATGGCGCGTGTACAAAATGTTGCAAGTGTAAGGTTTACTATCTTAAGAGTTTTGTTTTTTGAATTTAAAGTCACCAGTGTACAAGTAGTTGTTTGAGATTGGTATGGACTGTCAATACTTTATGGTACATTTGATTGTCAAAATGTTTGGATTGTTCATGAAAAAAAGAACACGATTGATGTTCTCCTTTTTGTTCTTGCTTTGTTCAAATCACCTTTTCCCATGGCTTATATTTTGGTTGCAGTTACACACCTATGTGAGCCACGGAAAGCAGACATCACGCTTTGATTCTTATTGTCCGAATCATGGGTACTTCCTTTATATATTTTCCTTTTCATTGGTTTATTATCGCATTTTGCCAAGCACTTTTTGGGCTGACGTGTTTATTGTCTGCAGAGATGTTAACAAGAGCAATGCATTGGTTCTGTGCACAGAAGAAATAGTTTTCTCAAGCATGAGATCCCAGAGAAATAATGCGAGGTCGAGCTGTTGAGGCTTGTCAAAAGGGACACTGAGAACCAGAGCACAAGTTGTCCTAAGACGGATTTACCATCGACAAGTTCTGAGGAAGCTTGTGCCAGATGTCGTTTACCAAAAGACAAACAGAAAGGTAACTTTTTTTTTTGGCAGGCTTTTAGGAACTTTTCTAATGCTTGTGGTGAGAATGTGTTATTCTGCCATAAAAAAAGTAGTTATGGGCACTTTAGAATCCAAAAATTGTTGTGCCATCTAAATCATGATTTATATGATCAGATTGGTGTTTTTTGGACATCATGTCTTTTTGTTATTTGCCTTGAGCCCACCAGATTTTTCTTCATCTTAGCTTTTAGCTAAAATTGGGTTTTGGATAGGGTGCCTTTATGAAAGTTAATTTGTTCCAAATTTTATAAACATTTTGTGTTATTTATTCTAGATAATTGAGTATCGTGGTGAGCGAATTCGGTGCAGTGTTAGTGATGCTAGAGAGGCGCGCTATGGGGCGGAGAATGAAGGTTGTTATGTGAGTTGTACATTCTCTTGCTTCATTTTGGTTCTTTTGTTATTTTCAACTCCAATTTTGGTTGATATAGCATTTTTATTAAATTTGTCTGCAGTTCTTTAGAATCAGCGAGGAGTTTGTACTTGACGCTACCAGAAAAGGAAACATAGCGCGGCTCATCAATCACTTGGTATACTAATTAATGCTCGTACCTTCTTTTTTTTCATCTAATATGCTTTTGAACTTGATACCCAGTTCTCAATTATTTTAGTTCTTGACACTGATAAAATTTGTATTACTGTTATTTTGTGCAGTGTCAGCAATATCCCCTTCATCTTCTCCTCTTTTGCTTAAAGGGCCATTTTGGTTTCATTGTTGCTTTCTTTTTAAGCATTGAATCCATTCATGTGATTATAATTGAATAATAAGGATGGGCATAGAGTATACTCATAGGTTGTAACCAATACAAATTTTTTGCGAATATACTTCATTGAGTATTGGTGAGTATATACTTCATAGAGTATATAGTGTCAAAATTCGCGTGAATAATTCTCAATATAATTCTGTCAAAATTCGCAAATAATTCTGTCAAAGTATATACTTCATAGGTTGTAACCAATACAAATTAAAATTCGCGAATAATTCTCACCAAAAACCCTAATTGTAACCAATACAAATTGGAGCAGAATTTGAGCAGCCACTGGATCCTTTTTTGGGCCTGGACTTTACCGGTGTTGTGTGCGCCAAACATGCCACTATTCAAAATCTGTGTGATTCAGTTAAATTTGTAGAGATTTTAACATAGTAGTTTGACTTTGTACGGCGTAGGGGCGGTAACGAGTTAGCTTATCGCGAACTGGATCCAGCTCATGATCGACTTATCACAACAATCAACTGACCCGAGTGAACTGAGATCAAGGATTCGAGCTAGGATCTTAGTTTATGATTGTCACGAGTTATAAATTGAGTAAATTTTAATTTTAGTTAGAGAAATACATAATTTCGATGTTTTTGAGGGATATACATGAATTTCCCACTAAAGTTATGAAACTTAACATTTTATGAACTTCCCTTTTTATTTCATTTCAGAGCAATTTTATCCATAGCTTCTAATAAATCGCCAACTTGTGTGTGAACGATCTACAAACATATGAATAAATATAAATTCTATAAAAGAAAATTGTATAAAATTTACTTCTATTTGAACACTTTGTATAGAATTTACAATACCTACTATAATCACAAGATTGACGAATTATTCGGTTGATCGAACTTTGACAGAATTATTGCATTTTTCCAAAAAAAAATTTCATTTTTTTTCTTTTTTTGCTCCCTTGTGGGACTGAGATCTACAATCCAAATAATTTTAAATTATTCCGAATTATACCCTAATTATTCACAAATTACAAATTTTTTATCCTGCCGAACTGACCCGAATAATTCATTGTCACCATGATACATACTGTACCTGCTAATCTGCTATGCCGCTGTGACCCATCACACTAATCTCAACAGCAAAACGGGCACTCCAGATTGGAGGCCATCAAATTGACTGCACACGAGCGGGTGAAGTAATTAGGAGACTAGAAATCTAGACTTGACAAAACAAAACAAAACAAAAGAAGAAAACAAAATATAATAAATTAAAGATGCACTTTCTTGATCGTACGAGGTTTGGTGACTACTAAGTACTACCATTCCATTCCATATTTTCATACCATACTGGCTGTCAACTTTGTACCAGCTTTTTTGCACTTTCTTTTCATTCTATCTTTTGCTTATATCATGGGGTCAAATGCAAATGCAAATGATGACTATTTATGACGCTTCAAGCCTTCAACATTGCCTTTGATCTTTTCTCATTTGTCAAAACCACATCACATCTCTCCTTCTCTGACATTGTTTCTATCTTTTGTTTCTTTCAGTGTACTCAAAAATCAGATTGTTTTTTTTTTCATTTGTTTAGGTTATTTAATTGAAAAACAGGACGGTTGCAATAATATTTATCATGATGCTATTAACACACGTAATAAAGCATTTATATTGATTTTTTTATTCTAATTTGCAATTAAAAATGACATTTTTTTCATTTGTGAGGTATCAGAACACTTCATATTCGCAAACTTTTTTAAAAGAGATCACTTTGTGCTTCTCACATGATGATAAAATTATGAATTTTATGAATTTTTAATTCACTGATTGTTAATTATATATTGGACTTTCAATTGTAAATGTGACAGTTTTAAATTAATTTTAGAAAAAAATATGCTATAAATTAATTTTTATTATTTCTATATTTAATTTCATTTTAAATTACTTTTTTTTACAGATATAATATGGACTACGGAGAGGCGCAAGAAATGTACAAGTTGTTTTTAATATAATTATTAATGGTGTATGATTTTGAGGTTACTTTTAATTCTATATATAGCTATAGACCTCCAGTATTCCATCCCAGTTCTCAAATTTTAAAAGATTTGTGTATGAAAAGTAAACCTCCATTTACAATTACATTAATTTGCAAAAAAAAAATACAGTTACATTTAATAGCAATAAGAAAGGATAATTTTACTAAAAGAAGATATAAAGAAGGGTCAATGTATGGCAAGTTGATTTTTTTATTTTTTGAACTTAAATGTTTTTTTCGTCAGGTTAAGCTAATCTTTTTAACATATAATTGTGCATATAACAAGGACTTATAAGGGACTTATTAACCCTTCATAAATGTTCCAATAAAAAGGTTCTTTTTTGAAAGGTCACTTCTTCAAAAGAACTTTAAATTACGTCATATTTGACCATATTTTAACTGTCAGAACTCCCCACCCACCCACCCCCATAAAAAAAGAAATCCCCTAATCCATTCTTCTTTTTCTTCAGTTCTTTGATAATTTAGCAGAGGCTACTAAATTCCTTATATTAAAAACACATCACAGCAACAGCAACAGCAAGAGAGAGATTTACAAGCAGGTAATCTCAAAGAGTAGTAAACAAACATTGATAAAAAAAAGACTGAACGGTAAAAATTACTTCAAAGATAACAACATCAATAGTTTTGTGACCTAAGAAAGGCACTAAATCTTTTAATTTATTAAAAAAAAAAAGATGATTTAGAACTAATAATGCACCTTGTTCAGAGATGGTAAATTTAAAAATTACTTTTTATTACTCTAGTACTTCATCCCACTACAAAACAATACAATCAATATATAGTTATAAGGTCTCATCTCTGTAAGTGCTCACAAATCAATCACATTATGTATTACAAGAACCAAGAGAAAGTGATATTTCTCAATCACATTATAAAATAGAAGATAGTGAGAATTATACTAACTAATGAAAATAAATATATATATATAAATTATATATATATATATATATATATATCAAAAGAAAGGTTACTTTCTTGTCTTAGCCTCTGCATTTCCTTTGTCATTTCTCTCACAATTACTTCAATAAAGAACAAAAATAAATCATCAAATTGTCCCTGTGACAAAACAACTTTATATTGTGTCATAATTCAGGTTACATTTTTCTTAGAGATCAGCAAAACAAAATAAAAAGTGTGGTTGTGTCTTAAAACAGTTTTTTTGGAGGAAAGACCATGATGAGAGAAAAAAAAAAGAAGTAACAACACGCGCATCATCTAGCTACACAAAATGCCACATTCTCCTTTATAACAGCATGCACTAACTATGTCTTGTATAACTTTTCCATGTGGTTACATTTTTCTTCTAACTCCAAGTCGATCGAGTTGCCCGACGAGAGGGACCCGACGGAGGTCTGGCTTTCTTCTCCCAAAAGAATCGAAATAGTCGATCAAGCTCCTCACCACACCCGGTTTTCGATCAAAGGAATTTATGTTTCTTAAGGCATGACAACTAGGAGCATACATTAAGAGGAGAGAGAAGTAAGAAAGATAATGAAATAGTTGGATGGCACATTTGCAGATTGAATTTGTGCATGTATGGAAACAAAACTATGAGATAGGGTTTAAGTTCAAGTTGGTGTGGAAACTTTGGAGACAAGGAATGGGGTCAAAGTGTCAAGATTATATAGGATAAGACTTGGAGCAAGATTAATGTATAGAGAGAGAGAGATCCTTGGCAGTCCCTACAAAGATTTTTTCAAAGAGAGAGAAAGAGAGGTTTGGAGTATAGTGATTGATAGGAGAGAGATTAGATTATAATGGAATTCAGAGTTTGGAAGTACTCTTCCAAGTTGGAACATTCAGTGATTCGAATCACAGCGGTGTACAAAACAATAGGTTTCTTTTAATTATTTGTTTATTTTTTTTTATAATCCATTTTTTTAAATGAAATAATATATTGATTTTTAAAATTTGATAAGATATATAGCTCTTGAACACTTGCATTCAGTAATTTTGATTAAACTAAGTATTCTGACATCAAAAAAAAAATTTAATTATAAAAATGAAGTTCACTTTTTTATACATGAATGCACATCATGATCGATCTGTTCTTTGGATTCAAACCTAATTTCATCGTATTATACATTTGAAGTTATGGGATTAAAAAAACAAACTTTTTTTAATATGAAAAATGGAGGGGGGGGGGGGGGGGTGGGGGGGGGGGGTTCGAACCAAATATAAGAAAATTGAAATAAGTACAATAAATGATGAACAAGAACAAATGGCAAGGAGCCAAGGAACCAATGCTATCAAGCTAATGAACAACATATTAAGACAAAAATATAGGTAGTTTTATTACAGAATAAAATGATCTCAAGAATTAATAGCATGGAGTTAACAAAATCATATTTTTTATTTTTTAAAGTAGGAGATAAAATATCTATTACTGAATTCCCGAATTTTATAATATCCAAAAAAAATATTAAATTTCAAAATTGCACGCCATGCATAATTTCGAAATCTGTCAAACGGAGATTAAATTTCGGGTTTCATACAAACTTTCCTCCTGTTCAAA
>JAJGRW010003144.1:0-55844 GCA_025461045.1 Carex parvula
CTCGAACTGAATTGAACACACTATTTTTGTATCTTTGGTTTTATATTTTCTTAAGTGAGAAGAGAGGAGTGTGTAGAGACTAAGTAGGAGGGTACTTCGTGTATGGTTGTATCTTTCTCTTATCTCTTTGTAAACATGCCATTCAGCGGCTAAGTTTAGATTCTTAGGGTTGACAATAAATCTTGTTACTCATGATGCTTTGATATATAATTTTATTTGATCATTGTTTAGTTTTTTGTTGTTCGATTGCTTTTGCGCTTTATATTCTATCTTACTTGATTTTGTTTATTAGTCTAGACCGTCATGTGATGGCCACACATGGAAATTAGTCATCTTTGGGCTAATCAAATCGGGATAACGGAGAATAAAAATACTAGATTATTGGTGGAAACCTTAACTGGAGATACCACTAATTGGATCAACAAAAGTACAAATTAGAGTCTCGACATTCGCAGACGAATGTTGCATTGTCGTGCCTTATCATGAGAACACCCAACATGACCAAGATAGTAAGGCGACATACCCAATAAGTGGAGTCTGAATTTTTTTGGGCTAGTCACAGATCTCCTTGCATTAGTCGAGACAAGTCTTAACGGGATCTCTTGATTGGTAGGGTGATTGTTAATTTAAAGCGACAAGTCACTAAATTGGATTAGAAATCCGAATACAACAACTGAAAACCAACATCAAATAAAGTAAAAATCAAAGCGGATTGAAGTAACAACGGTGTGCCAAAATCCTTGGAATTTCCATCTCTATCTTATTTATTTTATTTACTTTTAATTTTCGCCAAAACAACAATGACTATTGGATTTCAGATTTTGTCTAGCTTTTCGAAATATTGTGATTTAATCGCTCAAGACCTTCATTCTTATTCTCTGCGGATCGACACTCGTTTATACTACTCGATAGGATTATGCATTTGTAATCTGACTCGATAGCAAACCGAGTTATAAATTTTATTAGCCTGATCACATTTACACCACTATAAATTTTAAAATTATATACACTCACAAACCATCTAATTAAGTAAGCTATCAAAAATATATGTATTTGCTTAATTTCCAAAGACCTTTATGTTTTTACACAAACTTATAACATTAATTAATTTGTCCTTCAAACACTTTGCTCTTGCATATTCATTTCCTCTGTTTTCATCTCAGAGTCCTGGTTTTCATGGGGGTGACAGTTAAATATATACGAACGGATCAATTTTATATTTCATGTATCAATATTTTATTTTAAATTCTTAATAACACATATTTTATAATTTAAATTAAAAATATAATTTTCAATGTTATACATATTACTTTTTTTTATGTAAAGATAAAATTATGTTTTTTCAATTTTATTTTGATAGGAATTAGGAATTTGAAAATTCAAGTATACAATTATCAACATTCATATATTATTTATTTATTTACAACTGTGTATAAAAAGGTGATGTAAAATAATTATGCATAACGGCTTTATACTTATATCGGAATTTTAAACAATCAATTATTAAAATTTAAAAATAACCAAACAGTGTAGATAGAAAAATGAAAGTATTCAAACCGTTATATGTTGTATGCATATATACTATATATATCATAGTTATTTGCAAGTTAAAACATTTGCACTGCAAAATTAAACGGAAATTTGAGATAAAAAAAACAAATATTAAATAGAAAGGAAATTTTTTGTTGGAAGCAGAGCATGAAACATATAAAGACATAAATTAAGAGCGGCCAAGTCTTTTGCCGGTAATCATTGAAGTGACATATAACAAATTAAACAATTATTGGCGTGTTTATGTAAAGAAAAAAATGTCCTTTATTAATTAGATATTAAGTCAATTCTTCATATTTGTTGGCGTTCTCGCCAACCATAAAAAAGAGAGTCAATTCTTCATAAAATGGAACTAACTTTGACAAGAAGTATCATGCGTACTCCTTAATTCCTCATTCTATACACAATCTCAATTGTTTTACTTTTGTCAAGATATATTTTTTGAAAGAGATATCAAGTATTTTTTGAAAGAGATATCAAGTATATATATATATATTGGTGTGATATTTAACTATGCATTGAACAATTGCGTACATTAAAGAATTTGGAAAATAAATTTGAATGATCACAATCACATGACAATTGTTGACAATTATATCGTAACTGAATTAGAAGTGTTCATTTAACATAATATTATTTTAAGACGAATGAAATATTAATACAAAAAATATTTAAAAAGATAATCAACGAACAAAGAACTAACATTTAATCAAACAAGTACTAGCTGGTGCCTAGTAGCTAAATATTAAGTTGTGAATTATATAATTTGTTTTTAGAAGGAACCCCATTTATTCTCGTTACACAACTTGTTAGGCAGAGACATTCTTCCATTCTATAAATGGAGAGAGACATTTGTACTTGTGAATTTCGGACAAATAAGACTAGTGCTGTAATTGTAAACGGGTTCAGTTAAATCCTGTTAGGTAAAGGTTCAAATCGGCTCATGACGGAACGGGTCGAGCATGTTTTTTTGTTGATTAAATCATGAGTCAAGTCGAGCATGTTTGTTCTTGAGCGAGCTATGACATTTAGTGCGAAATTAGGCCGAGAGAGAGAGGGAAGCACCACTGAGAGCACCGGCACCAGAGGAGAGAGGAGAGAATGCGCGGCGAGAGAGGCGGCGGAGAGGCGGCGGCGTGAGCACCGTAAGACAACGAGAGTAGCAAGAGGCAGATTTTGGCAGAGAGGCACGGCAGCGTAAGCCCGAGAGAGTCGGTGTTAGCACCGAGAGAGGCGGAGTGAGCACGAGAGAGAGAGGGAGTGAGCTCAGATCGAGTTTTGAAAATGAATTGAGGAGACCAATTTTCGCTAAGTACCGAGAGAGGCGCCAAATAAAAACTCTCGCGGAAATATATCATCATCAGAATCGGTTTTTATTAAACAACCGATCCTGTTTTTATTTTTGGTCATCAGGATCGGTTATCCTATAACCGATTCTGGGTACCAATGATCAAGTTCGGTTAACTTAATAACCGATCCTGATGCATACATTAATGAATCCGGTACTTTGAAAAACTAAATCACGGTTTACATAATTCCAATGGATTTAAAAATGCATCAAATTGTATCATCCATGCAAATAGGGCACACTTTTTCTCCTTTAACACTATAACCCGACAAATTACCAAAGGTCGGAAAATCATTAATGGTGTAGAAAATCATGGCCCGTAAAGTGAATTTCTCCTTGGTATATGCATCAAATATCTCCACTCCGGGATGCCATAATTTTTTTAAATCCTCGATCAATGGCGCTAGATACACATCTATGTCGTTTCCTGGCTGTTTGGGTCTTGATATCAGCAAGGTCAACATGATGTACTTGCGTTTCATACATAACCAAGGTGGAAGATTATAAATGCACAATAGAACCGGCCAACTGCTATGCTTACTGCTCATGCTACTATGCGGATTCACTCCATTTGCACTCAGCCTGAGCTTTAGGTTTCTTGGGTCACTGCTAAATTCGGGAAACCTTCTGTCAATATTTCTCCACTGAGGAGAATCAGCGGGGTGCTGTAATTTTCCGTCCCTTTTTCGGTTATCGGCATGCCAACGCAATAATTTTGCTTCTTTGGCATTTGAGAACAAACGTTTGAATCTCGGTATCACGGGGAGGTACCACAGTACTTTTACCGGCGGTCCTTTATCCGGTTTACATAATTCACTTTTATCACTGGGTAGCTGCTTTCTACTATAACGTGATACACCACACTTTGGACACTCGTGTAAATCTTCATACTCATTTCGATATAATATACAATCATTTGGACACGCGTGTATTATCTGAACTTCCAAATCCATTGGACACAGCATTTTCTTCGCTTCATAAACATTATATGCTATCTCGTTTCCTTCCGGAAGCATTTCTTTCAATGTTTGTAATAACGCAGTAAAACTTTTATCACTCCAACCGTTAGATGCTTTAAGGTTATACAATTTCAATACACCTTTCAATTTTGAAAATTTAGAACAACCGAGATACAATTCCTTATTACAATCTTCATACAAATTCTCAAATACACAGTACTGCTTATCATTATCAAAATCCTCTTCTAAATCACGTAACATTTTATCAAAATTCGCAATTTCATCTACCACCATATCATCGGTCCCATCGGGTGGCGCATCACCACTGCTTCCATCACTCCCACCAGTATGGTATTCCTGATGCTCCGTACCTATATCGGTTTCCAAACTCTCACCATGCCATATCCAACGCTTATATTGTTGCTTGAATCCACGGCAGATTAAATGGTTCCTCACTTGGTTGGGATTGGAAAATTTATTCATATTGTTACAATCACGACAAGGACACGACATCAGCCCAGTCCCATTATTCGCCATATCTTCCGTAGCAACTTTCATAAATTCATCAACACCTGCCATATATTCATTAGATATACGCGATGTTCCGTACATCCAACTGCGGTCCATCTGCAATTATAAGAAAACACAATTAAGCACAAGGGAATGGTACTTTAAATGTTCACACTAGGGCTTACAAGCAGGGGGGCCGGTTACCATCCTATCCCACTCTTTGAATACTTTGTCTCAGTAGTGACCACTTGTTAGTCGTGTTTTAGTATTTAAGGAAATTTCGGCAGCATTTCTCCTAAGTTCCCCAAATATTCGGGGAACTAATAAGAGGAAATGCTGTCGAAATTTCCTTAAATACTAAAACACGACTAACAAGTGGTCACATCCTAATTGAGACAAAGTATTCAAAGAGCAGTCCTAAAACGGGGACTATTCAAAATTAATCCCTAATGGATTAATTTTGAACGGGTATCATGACCTAAAGGCATTATTCATTCGGTTGTGGCTCATAAGACAATACTCTAGCTAGATATATACCCAATGGTGGAAATAATACCTTTAATTAACTATATACTATTATCAAAATACATGAGTTTCATTCACAAAACTAAACATGAGGTTCATGTATTGTACTTACAATTTTTTTGGATGCCGAATCGAGTGAGATGAAGATCGTTGCACCAGATTCCTCAATAATAGCCAATCTACAAAATTAATGAGAATTGAGTTGAGCTTTTGAAGCAAAATACAAGTTAAATACACCATATGAGCCCTAGCTAATATAAATTAATACAAATTTTAAATTCTTGATCGTCTCATCAATACAAGTTAAAAATGCTTCATTGATTCTTTTTTAATATGTGCTTGTAGAATGAGAAACATAGATCAAACAAAAAACACTTCAATTTCCTAATTTCTCCATTCTCTAGGGGATTGTGCCCAAAATTAGTTAGAATTTTAAATAAAAAATGAAGAATCGGGTTTATATTACCTCAATCAACCATCAACCAAGATAAATCAACAAACGATCAAAATGAGGAAGAGAAAACACTTGTTTCGGGTAGAGAGAGTTCAGAGATCGCTAGTTTCTCAAACAGGGCACAGACAGCTCGTGCACTAGAAAGGGAGCAAAAGACCTCGTAAACTGGAAAGTTAAACTGGAAAGGGCGAGGTAATAACAAGGTCTCAGGATCGGTAACTTATTAAACCGATCAGGATAATCATTAGGACCGGTTCTTGAACCATCGATCCTGATACTAAACAATCACGATCGGTTAATAATTAACCGATCTTGATGAATATAAAGATCGTTTTTTAAATCATTCTGAAAATTGGAAAATGGATTTTATAGTATTAAATATTTGTGACTTACATATTATATTAATTTTTGCCGGGTTGTATTTAATGACCGGACAATGGAAAGCATGCAAGTTGTTCTTCAATATTTGTGACCTACATATTATATTAATTTTTTATTTCATGTTTTAAGTATTTATGTTTCTTTTTTTATTTCATGATAAAACTTTAGGAGATTATTTTATTTCATGTTGTAATTAATTTTCCGGATATAAATTCACATCACTTGAGGTTACCAGACCGATTACAATTGAAATAGATGGTCTAGGATTGTTATTTGAACTTGAACGAATCTCAAAGCACAATTAAAGCAGGCACCGGCTGACAGTAAATCTGGACCGTCCCTTTCAATTGTCTCGAGTCAAGAGCCTCAAGTGATACGGATCCCAAAAATATCGGGTAGCTGGATTTTAAATGCATAAATACATTCAGGATCGGTCTTTTATGGAAAACCGATACTGTTTGTGGACCATCACGATCGGTTAAAAAGGATTAACCGATCCAGATACTATCAGGATCGGTGTTTTATATAAAAAACCGATCCCGATACTCAAGTGGCACTTAAAATGAGGAGCCTTCCCCTCTTCCTCTCAAACCGATCATCTTCCATTCAAAAATCTGGATTTTTCTCTCCTTCAACAATCGCCATTTCTTGCAGTAGGTTTTCTTTGATCACTTTGTCAATGTTTGAATGTCCCTCCTTTCTTTGGTCACTTTGTTTTCATTATTTTTTACGTAGTCTATTTTCTCGTATTAGAAATGCCTCATCGCCGTCGGTTCATAACCAGCAAGGGCGATGACTTTGCAAAGCACTTCACCAAGCGAGAGTTGAAGGAGTTCTTCAACAGTGATGACCCGGCCTTGGCACTCATAGCTGAATGCATTCTTGATTCCGATCCTTACCTCGATCCGGATAGTGACGGAGAGGATAGTGACGGTGAGGATAGTGACGGTGAAGAAGTTGAGCTCGAGGTGAATGCTCGTCCAACCTTTGCTGAGATAGTGGAGTGTTTCGAGTGCCTCTTTTTGGCCAAGGAGGATGTCGCAACACATTCCATCCGGAATGTGTTGGCAAGGAGGTCAAGGAGAACAAGGACCTCCGACTTGTCAAATGGAGATGCCCAACATGCATCGACGGGCCATCAAAGACTAAGTTAATTTTTTTTGGCAACTAATTAATTAAGTTTATTTTGAGATCTATATGATCTAACTTCTTTTGGATGAACTTGTTATTTTGAGATCTATACGATCTAACTTAATTCTATTTGAACTTGTTGAATGGTAATTAAGTTAACTTATTTATGTTATGGTTGTTTTTATTTATGATTAATTGTGTGATGCTTGATTAAATTGTGATTTGTTTGCCATAATTGTTTTAATTGCAAATTTGTATGTCATGTGTGAATAATGGGTGTGAATCACAAATGAGTTGCTTGAATAATTGTTGTGGATCACAAATTATATGTTTTTCAATATACAAATATATATATATATATATGCCTGAATTGGAAAAAAAAAAGACAGAAATACTATCAGGATCGGTTATTAACTTAACTGATTCTGGCAACTATCAAACTCGGTTGTTAATAGTAAACCGATCTTGATAATTATCAGCAGCGGGCAAATTATGAACCGATCCTGATTTACTTTCTGCAATTTTTGGATTTTTTTTAAAGCAACACATATGAAAAACGATTATTTATTCAAATTTTAATTTTTTCTGCTTATTTTATGGCTTTATATTGAAAATGTCAATTCTGGACAAATTAACGCTCATTTAGGTTGCCACAAGTCTATTTCATACTTAGGTCTGGAAGAGAGGACAAGTGGGTGGTTCTTCTCTTTTGGTGCTATTAGGATTAACGGAGCCTAACATGAAAATACATGTTTTAATAAATAATATTTCATGTTCAAAAGTTGAATGAAGGATGAAGGACCTTCAAAAAAAGCAAGACTCCGATGAAAAGTTCGACAAATCATATTTTTTTTCTATGGAATCGAAAAAATTTGAATCTTAGTCTATGAAATCGAAAAGTTCATATAGAACCGATCAATAAGCAAGATTGGTTATTCCAATAACCGATCTTGAATGTCATCAGGATCGGAATTATTAATAACCCGATCCCGGTTGACTTTCTGCAATTTTTTGAATTTTGTAAAGCAACACATATGAAAAACGATTATTTGTTCAAATTTTTATTTTTTCTGCTTACTATATAGCTTTATATTGAGAATGCCAAATATGGACAAATTGACGCTCATTTAGGTTGCGGCAAGTTGGTCTGGAAGAGGGGACAAGTCAGTGGTTCTTCTCTGCTGTTGTCATTACGGTTTACCGAGCCTAACATGAAGATAAATGTTTTAATAAATTGTATTTCATGTTCAAGAGTTTAATGAAGGAGAAGGACCTTCAAAAAAAAGTAAGAGTCCGAAGAAAAGTTCGACAAATCATATGTTTCTTCTATAGAATTGAAAAAATTTGAATGTTATTCTATGGAATCGAAATATTCATATAGAACAGATCAACAATCAAGATCGGTTAATAGAAGACCGATCTTGATTGTCAATTGTCAGGATCGGATAATTACAAACCGCTTCTGATACTTAAGAATCAAGATCAGTGTACATTTTAACCGATCTTGTTTATTATCCGGATCGGTTAAATAATAATCCGATCCTGATACTGATTATCTAAATCGGTTTATTAGTAAACCGATCTTGATTATTAAGTATCAAGATCGGTGGTCTTTTTGACCCGATCCCAAAGGTATTAGAGTCAGTTTTTTAGTTTAACCGATACTGATGAGGCGATACTGTTTTCACATTTTCCACTAGTGGAAATGTATACTCATATGCCATCGGCCCAAAACATATGACGTTAATTGATATGCCATCGGCAGTGCATTGATCAAACGGACGGTGTTAGTACCCAACGCCATTTGTTTCTTTTTCCAACCGACGGCAAATGTAATTAACGCTGTCTGTTTGAATTTTAATAGCTGATTGTAAAAATGTCTTACACCATCTGTTTTGTTTGAGTTGGCGTTGGAAGGTCCTAGTTTGCCATCGGTCATTAATTTTGAGCCTATTGTGATGTATATATAATTATTATGTTTCATTATTAATTATTGTATTTTCATTAGGAACTAGCATCCATATATTTGCTGGTCATTTTTAAAACCCAGCAAAGCAACAATAAACATGCATGCATTATATACCCATATTTTAACCAACAATTAATATAGGCATCAACAACACATACATACACAAGTTATCCAACATATATATTAATTAATCCATGCAACAAGCAATATAAATTACACAACAATTATAAACCAACAAGCTAGCAATATCACACATACAACAATATATAGAGCAATATGTCATTATACCATAAAACTAACAACTGTTTTAAACCACATTATTAAAACTAACACCAAATTATCTGACCGCAAAAAACAAAAAACAACAAATGTTTTACAACACAGATAAGTACTTGCACAGTAATTAAACTATTTCCAAGAAGAACTTACACCATTGGATACGGATGTCATGCAATGCGTTTTCTTTGTATGGCATTCCGGATAGACGACACTACATGAATAAATCAAAACATAAATAACATATAAAAGAACTTAATCTGAAAACATGATAGAAACAAGTGATTGACAAACCTTTGGAAAAGAACGTGCATTAATTTTTTATGAGCATCTCTATGTTCTCTATTACATAAAACTCGGACTCCTATGAATTGCTTCGCGTGGGGCTCTGATCAAATATATATTATTTAAAACAAAATCTAATTAGTAGTGCAATTGAAACTTGAAATAAGTCGCAATGAAATACTCGATTAAAATATTTCTTACATGAAACATGCTGACCTCCAGTGCTCTTTCCTCGGCATGTGCCGACCTTCCCAGTTTATGTATAACTTAAAAGCCCTAAAATTATTAAAGGTTTGTATATGGTACCTAGAAGTTGGCCAATTTAGTATTTTGCATTTTAAATTATATGAATTTTGCTTACTTCCGTAATAGAGGATCAACATCTAAGTTATTGTCATGATTTGGCACCGAGTCTAGTAAGTAGGCAACATTCTGTTTTGGAATGATAACGAGAAGCCTCCAATGTGCTCTACAATATAAGTAATAAATTTATAAATCAATACAAACTTGTTAAAAAAGACAATAAACATAAGTACAATTAGCAGCTTACCCAGCTTAGTGGCATGGTAAGAATACAAGACGCTTATCCTAAAACTTAAGCAAGGTATCGGCTAAGTACGAAAGGGATTGTTCATTACTGTGGTCTATATATGTGGAGCTGAGCAGTCTGGGGTCCAGAAAACTAATGTCAGGTGTATTTTGGGCACCTAATTCAGTAACTAGCTTCATACAATACCTGAAAATAGTCAATGTTAAAATAAAATAAAGGAGATCTCATTATAAGTCAACATTATTATATCTGTTTATACTAATAAATACTCATATTATCCATACTTGGATAATAAAGATGTCGATCTTGTTATAAGTCATAAGATCATTGATATATGTGAAACCCACTGTTAGATAAAAACCCTCATCCTGAAACACTCCCGACCCGATATAATAACGGAAGCCTCCTTCTTCAGATAGTAGTGTCGCAAGATATCTGTCATGCTGTAGTTGGAATTCCAGGCCCAGGTCGTCCAATGCCTTCTGATCTACAAGCGGGACCCGACCCCGTATTCCTCCTACAAGTACTGGCTGTCGTGATAGCACGAATTCATTAGTCATCGTATTGGCCATCTCGACAAGTACTTCAGCAGGTCCCTATCATGTACAGATGAATGTATCACTATCGTGTACAGATAACAACTTATTACAAAACACTAAGTTATTTAGTCAGATGCCTTACCTGAGTACTGCAGTTCAAGGTGCTAGCTTCTTGGGTAGACATGTTGCTTTCCAAACCCTATATTGCTCTTGCAGATTTTTGGAGATATTGGCAGATATTGGCTCTCTGATTAATCACATCAGTAGGCTCCTATCATGTATAGATGAATGTATCACTATTAAGTACAAATAACTTATAATTAAAATACGCTAAGTTATTCAATCAGGTGCCTTACCTGACTTGCAGTTCAAGGTGCTAGCTTCTTGGATAGGCATCTTGCTTTCCAAATCCCTAGAAAGAACATTTGTTGCTGCTGTAATCCTCTTTGTAGCTGCATTTGACTTTGCTCTAGCTAATATCCAATCCCTTGGTCGAACACTTGCATTCCTCCTAACAGGTCTTGACTGGATGCAAATCTTCAAAAAATGAAATCGATATGATTGGATGTAAAGGCAAGGTCGCTCTTGCATATTTCATGTTGTTGAAGATTCAAAAATCAATAAAATGCCAAATTAGAGAATTTTACCCTTACATTTAAACTAGCAGCACTATCGGTCGTAATATGAATTCGTTGTGGAGTGATCATTTTCAGTTTTTTCTTACCATCCCCGCAGCTCTTGGGGTCCCTTTTCCCTCTTGGTTGCGGGTTCTGAAGAGTGCGGGCGTGATTGGGACGACATTGCTGAAATTAAATTACAACTCAAAGAGCAAAGAAGCTCCAAAACTACAAATACTGAAAAAAACACTTAGAAAAACTAAAGATATAAAACTAAGCCCTAAACCCTAGAACCATACTATCCCTAGAAACCCCCTAACCCAAAACTTAACCCTAACTAGAAACCCCTAGAAAGATATAGACAGAGAGTCAGATGCGTAAACCTTCAATGACGGAGATCGATCGAGTGCTCGGTGTTGTATTGAGGTGGCGGCCGACAAGTGATTAGAGACGGAGTCGCGGCGGAGAAAGCTAGCTAGTGACGACCACTTCAAAAGTGCTAGAACACTTTTGTGTTGTTGGATATATATATTAATGAAACCCTTGACTTGCCATCATCTCTGTAGTTATTATCCCAACTGTTCAGTAGTTCCACTGATGGCATTATGTTGATAAATTCCAATAGTATATATAGCAAACTTGATGTAGTCCGCACGAATCTTAAATATGGATAAATGCGTATCATCTGCATTAATATTAGTGCGGTTGTAGTACTCATGAATCTTAAAAAAGATCGAATGGCCGAGATGTATTAACTTAAAATAGTTCCTTTTTAGTTAGCATGCAGAGGATACGAATTCAGCAAACTTTTCCCTACGTTGATATTTCTTAGAAATTGCTTAATTTGTATTGCCAATTCTATAGAAGTTTACCTTTACTAATTCAATACGTGGAGTTTGACAACACCGATCGAATTGTACATGCAAGCAACATTCCCTTATTTATCTAATTGTGCAATTAATCCACATAGAAGTTACCAAGTTGTGCAAACAAACATAAACAAAGTTATCTACTCAAATAAACATCCATAAAATTCATCTCCTTATTTACAATTACAACACAACAATTAATTACAACACACCATATTCAACAATTTCTTTTGATTTTACTAAATTCACTATATTTTATTTGACACCTTGCAAGAACATGCTTTATCTTGGTTAGGTTCGAAAGAAATAGGTCAAACTAATTAATTTTCAACTAATAAAATATTTTCTGAATATTTAATCATGTTTTTGGTCCCAAGTTTTTGGTGGTGTAGAAATGGACATGTTACAGTGGACTTACGTTGTTGTTTAAATTCTTTCGCAAACCACATCTTATTCAAAGGGGGTTTGTGTAAGAAATTAAACAACAATGCACTGTCACAAGCCATTTATACACCGCCAAAAACTTGGGTTTAAAACATGATTTAATTAAGAACATGTTTTATTAGTTGAAAGTTAGTACGTTTGACCCATTTCTTTGGAACCTAACCAAAGAAAAGCATGTTCTTGTAAAGTGTCAAATATAAAATATAGTGAAAATCAAAAGAAAATGAAATTCATCACAAGCTGCATGTCCGACAACTTGCAAAATATGCATGTTTTGAAAATTAAATCATGTTTGAAACCCAAGCTTAAGGCAGTATAGAAATGGACATGTGATAGTGGACTTACATTGTTGTTTAAACTCTTTCACAAACCACAACTTAATTCAAGAGGGTTTGTGTAAGAGATTAAACAACAATGCATTGTCACATACCTTACCTACACTGCTGAAAAACTTGGGTTTTAAACATGATTTAATTTTCGGAATATGTTTTGCATGTTGTTGGACAGCTTGTGACTCATCTCACTATGTACAAATTAAGTAACTCACTAGCTACTTCATATGAAGCAACAACACAATAATCAAAAAACAAACCACAAGCATCAGCACATAAAGTATTATTAATACTACTAGCTGTTTCTTGAGAATCGAAGATACTACTTCTGCCTCATTCCGATATCTTACAACTTATCTGCTAAGTTGCATATGAGAACTTAAACTTACGTTACTTAAATTGGCAACGTTGTTGCACCAGCCCATCCATTTATTGCATTGTGGACATCTATAAAAATTTCTCCCCGGATTCTGTGGGGTCATCGAAAGCATCACAACACTCGGTTTAAGACATCTATTGCAATAAGGATCTGATGAATAACTACTATTTTGGCTACTCATTTCGCCCATACAGAAAGAGAAAATAACATTAAATAACTAAATCCTAGTTTACATTATTCCTAATTTAAGAAACCATTGAAAATAACGATTAAAATAAACATAAAATAAAGGGGCGAAGAGTGATCTAGCATACAAATGACGCCGGAGAGGAAATGCTGGCTTCTTAGTCCGTCGATTTTCACAGTGAGCTACTGTTTAGGGATAATCGATCTAGGGTGTACTGGAACATATATATATATATATATATATATATATATATATATATATAGGACAGTGCTACGGTGCTACGCGTAGCATAGAGCCCTCCATGCAACGGCTCACTTTTTGAGTTTTCAAAATCCTAACGGTCGATCCGAACTGTTCAACATGATCTCCATATGAATATGTACTTGCAAACCAAATTTTACATTTTTTAGAATTTTTTTACTATTTATTAAGCCACTTTGAAAAAATACTAATTTGTACACAACAGTAAAATCTGCTTGACTATTGGATCAGCGATTTTCAAAGTGGCTTAATAAATAGTAAAAAAATTCTAAAAAATGTAAAATTTGGTTTGCAAGTACATATTCATATGGAGATCATGTTGAACGGTTCGGAACGACCGTTAGGATTTTGAAGACTGAAAAAATAAGCCGTAGCACGGAGGGGCCCTTATATACGCGTAGCATAATAGCAAAATCCTATATATATATATATGTATATATATATAGAGTAGAACTAGGGTGCTCCTAAGCTCACCAAGCTCTTCGTGAGCGCGACTCTAAAACCTATCAAATTGACTTCAAACGACATTTTCAACCGTTAGATGTTCAATCTATATTAAAATGTGCTTGGAGACCAAATTTTACATTTTTTGGAATTTTTTTACTATTTATTAAGATGGTTTGAAAATCGATGTTTTTATTAAAATTCTGCACCATTGGAAAACAGCGATTTTCAAACCATCTTAATAAATAGTAAAAAAATTCCAAAAAATGTAAAATTTGGTCTCCAAGCACATTTTAATATAGATTGAACATCTAACGGTTTGAAAATGTCGTTTGAAGTCAATTTGATAGGTTTTAGAGTCGCGCTCACGGAAGGGCTTGGTGAGCTTAGGAGCACCCTAGTTCTACTCTATATATATAATCACCACCATAGGTCCAATATATGTAGCAGATAGTGTATACTAAAACTGAGGTTCCAATTATTTACAACGTTGGCCCTGAGAATATGTGCCATCGGTCCAATATGGTAACGAGTTGTTATTGCTTTGTAGTAACACCAACAGATCATATAACACATAGATGGTAGAATTCACCCCTCAGTCCCATCGTCCGTTAAGCCAAACCGATATCGAATAGTCACTCAATACTGACTGGTTACATCAACGACATTGGTTGGTTAGACAGAACAGTTAGTAAAAAAGTTCAAACTAATTATAGCGCTGCCACTGGATACATACACCATCCATGCAGAAGGACACCCGATAGTGAAGAGGCGATAATGAATGTATTTTTTGTAGTAGTGCATATAGTTGCAGGTGCGAAATTCATATTAAAAATTTAATGCAAACATAAAACAGTTAGATAACTTGATTTTATACTTAATATAAATAATTATCTCGGCAGTCATCAAAAACATGCAATTCTAAATAATACTTAAGCTGGAATTTGGGACCATTCAATGTATTAAATGTTACAATCAATGAAAAGCATGGAATGGCGGCATCAGAAAGATATTAATTTCTTCTCCTTTTTCACTGGAGAGGAAAACAAGAGCTGCTTTTTGGTGAAATTTTTTTATCTATAGAGCGTACGGAAACAGAACGAATGTTTCGTTTCGAACAAAAATGAAAAATTTGACTCATTGAGTGCGAATCAGATTCAATGGTTCAGATTATCGATATATTATATTTTTTTAGAACGGTTGAAAAGGAGAAAATGCATGGACCACATTTCATCATATCATAAGTACTGGATCGGACTCACAAATATTTTTTTTTTTTAAATTTGATACAAAAGAAGAATCAGTTGTTGTCACATTTAATCAATTCAGAATTGGAGCTTTCTCATTGAGGCTCATTCAATTCTAACTTGATTTTATGTGACATCTATATTTCAGATTTTCTCATCAACGTCTATTTTAAAAAAAATTAAAGTATATCGATGGATCTGGACCATTGAGTCTGATCTATATATTTTAATCGGACTCATTGAGTCAGATCTTCCTATATTTGTTGAAACAACACACTCTTCTTGTTTCTGTACGTCTGGATTTAATAATTTCTATATATAAAAAAATGTCGCTTTTGGGAGAAGTCCTTGATTTCCCCATCAAGTGATGTAAACCTTGGTACCTTTTGATCGAACGGTCCACATCAAACTGGACCCCACAGACCTAACAGCCAGTGATACATTCTACAACGCCAACAGTGGGATTGCCGGATCTTCTTTCCTCTCCGGTTATTTTAACTGGATTTGTCCTTTCGGAACAATTGTGCTTGTATAGATTACTGGAAACTAAAGTGGAGTTTATCACTGGAGAGACAGGTGCACTTGATAGCGCATTGAAGCAAGCATACCGGGCCCAAATCTGATGGCGACGGATCCATTTAATTGCTCTTATATCATGGGACCCGCTAATCTTCCTATTAGCCTGACCCGAATCCATCTCAGGATTAAGATAACTTTGTCGCTTTCTAATCGAATCCAGATTTCAAATCGGAGGTTTTAATTCCGGTCATAAGAGAGATTTGTGATGCTACGTTATTAAATTTCATTGATAACGACACTTGCGGTGTCAATATTACAAGAGAAAAAAAAAATCGAAGAAAGTTGCAAAAAGAAAAAAGAAAAAATGAAACTTATGATGTGAACCAATTCTTGTAATCTTAAGTGATTAGGTTAATAATTTCTTTAAAAAAATAACTTATTAAAGAATAATTCAAACAAAGTGTTGATCAAACTAACCAAAACAAGCTGAAAACAGTACCGTTGTGGAGTTGAAAATTTACTATTGGATACTGAACCCAACACCCGTTATCTAACAACAATCCAGATTGCATAAATACATAGCTTTGAAATTTCCAAACACGGGAGCGTGGGACCCGTGAAAGAGGGAACACCTGAGGGGTCCATGTCAGAACTCCCATTTTCCTCCGCTTTCCATCCCTCCCTCATGTTCCTTGTTTTTTTACTTCATTAATTACCAATTAACAGATAACAAAATTGCACCACTTTATTCCCAAATAATATCTATAATAAAATAATAAGTGTTGACGTGGTAGGGACGACAAACTAGTGTGTGTGTGTGGGTTTGTGTGCTGGAAGAGTAAATGAGGCAGCGTAAAGCTTTTACCAAACTGTACTGGTAAAAAGCTACAGAGAGGGAGGCTAAAACTGTACGCTGGTGCCTGGTTTTTGTGTTGGCTGTTTGTTTCTTGTATCAGAGAGTCGGAGTTAAGAGTGAGAAAGGAAGCAGTGTAACTGTGATGTGTACAACTAGTAGTAATTCAGCAAAGCTGTAACTGTTCATTCTCTCTCTCTCCTCTGTTATCTATCGATCTTACCGTCTACTGGTCTAGAGAGATGAAGAGAGAGATGTGGAGAGAGAGAGAGAGGAAAAGACTGGGGCTTGTTGCGGTCTTACGGAGAGGAGAGCTCGGTATCGTGCTTCGTGCCGGGGGCCGAGAAGCATTAAATGTGCACCGCTTTTTCTCCAGTTATGGGGAATCGTGCCTCGACTGGAGCCATGCACGCCTGACCAGCTGGGACCCGCCTAATTTTCGTCTGCTCTCTCTGGAACAGTGGTACTTGGAGATTGGAGAAGCTCCATGTTAGATTTTGGATGCCTCCCGCTCTCAATTGTGGAAATTAATGGAGATGATGTTGTCACGGTCTAATTCAGACTAGCAGCCAATCCGATCGGTTCAGCCGATGGTATTCAGGGGCGGATCTCGTGCGGTAGTCGCTCTTGTATTCTGTGTGTTGCGGGTTACTCTCATGTTGATTTTGTTGTGTGGATTCAATTTTGATGATAAATACATTAACTATGCAAAATTAATCTAAATAAGTTCAGTAATGAAACGTTCAACATATATATAAATTTAGTTTTACGAGAATTATTAGCAACTTCTCAAAAAATCAAAATAATAATGTCGCTCAGTATAGTTTGGTAAATTGAATATTATACCGGAAAGGAAGTATATAATTATGGAAATATTTTACTTCTGATTATTTCTGAAGCCGCTTGAATTTTATTAATTTAATATAGCTCCTTTAGAATTTTCTTAGCTCAAATACATATATAGTCACAGTTACAATGACAACGAACATGCCATAGTGTGTGTGTTCAAAATTCATAAATTATGCCACTTTCAATGTGATAATTTTTTCTATATTTTTTCTAAAAAAAAGGAATGAAAATCTTCAAAATCAAGACATAAAAATGGAAGGACGAATTGGTTTTCGTTTCTTCTATTATAAAATTAATAATTTGAGAATGACAAGTTAGAGATGAGAGACTAGGATCATTCCGTTATATTCCATTGGGCTGTTTGTTAATAGAGAGTTTGTTATTAGAAAAGAAAAGAAACGAAATGAAAAGAAGAAGGCTGAATGAAATGAGTTCCAGTGATTGACACATCAGTGACCGTCTTATGATTTGCGGCGTTAGATTTGACATTTGACTTGTCATTCATTCATCAATTCTCTCTCTCTCTCTCAAAAGAAAGAGAAGAAGAAAAAAAGACATATATGATCTGAGCTGCAGCAGCCTGACTGCCTCACACATCCCATCTCACCTCTCTATCTCTCTCTCTGACCCTCTCCGTATCTCTCACCCAAGCAATTAGATTCAGTACATACGCCATTCCTTTTGCCATGTCACTTATTCGCTTGGTTGGTTCTACGGTTCTACCTTCTCCTCTCTCTCTCTCTAGTCGGTAATTCTTTTTAGTATTATATTTTCTGATCGATGCATAAGATATATGTATTAATGTATACATGCTTGCTTACTGACCTTTTGCTTTATGGGTGCTCGTGTTTGCAGGAACAATGACTTTTGTACGCCGTACCGTACGTGTGTGTTAGTGTGTGTATAGACAGATAGGTTCGTGACTAGACCTCTTTTTTGTTGTTCGTACCATCGCACCATGCCACTAAATACTAATACTACCAGCTATGAGTTGCTGCATGCTGAGATATATATACGATCGCGTCAGCTTTTGGTTTACTGATATATCATGAGTTGTTGGTTTTGTTTGGTTTGGTTGGTTGCACTGCTGCTCATGCATCACCTTCCTTCTCTCGCTTTCTACTGTCAATGGAGGAATCCTGTTTAGTTACTGTATGACCTTTACACTTCTTAACTGAAAACTATGTTTATATTAGGGCTATAAATGACCGAGTTTGAGCGAGTTACCTCCTGCTCGAACTCAGCTCATTAAATAAATGAGCGAGTCAACTCGAATTGGGATGGTAATAACGAGTTATAGAGCCAGCTCGTTATCAACTCGAGTTGGCTCACAACTCGTTTATAACTCGTTTAACCAGTTAATTATATACTGCTAGTAAAAGAATTTATCAGTATCCAGTAATTTTTCATACAGCAATAGTACATAAGCACCAATAATTTTTCATACAACAACTTAGTACATAAGCACCAGCAATTTTTCATACAACAGCTTAACGAAAATAATTTTTGAGATTTATTGTGACCAATACTATGTAACTCGAGTTATAAATGAGCAAGTTGGAGTAAGCTCAAACTCAGCTCATTTATTAAACAGTCATCCAACTTGAGTTGGAACTGACTCGAGTTGTAAATGAGCGAGTTACGAGTTTGAGCAATTTTGTCTAGTCCTAGTTTATATATATATATCATGAGAGGTTGAGACATTGATATTTTCAGAAAAATATATAAAAGTGTGAATATCTAACATGCCAGTGCAATATATATAGGAATGAGTATTTAATGAAGGCGCAGAACTAGAAAGTTAGATAGGAAATTAAAATTTAAAAGGCATGATGTACGGTTGGAGTTTGAACTCAAGTTTTCACAATAACGAATTAGAATTTGAATCACTAGGCTAGGCTACAAGCACAAATGTGATAATTTATAAGGGGTTGAAGTATATAATTTAAAAATAAAAATTAAATTAAATTTCAATATAAAGAATTAAAAACTTTTGGAATTATAGGGGTTGTTGAGCACCCCTGGACTATATATACATAGATTGGCCTGGTTTGATGGTTATCATATTAAATTTGATCTGATATATAATTAGAGTTGTTTGATATGTTTTAAAATTTGTGCGTACTAATTTAAAGTTGGTGCAAATCATGTTTGACTAAATTTTAACAAATAGTTTTGACTAATGTTTAAATCGAATTTAATCTTATACTCATCGGAACATGCAAACTATAAGAATAGGACAATTTTCACAAGGAATACTATCGATATACTCTTGGGGATACTCCTGTCACTAATAGAAAAAAACACTTTTCCATCTGTGTACTTTCGCAAATAGTTACTTTTTACCTTCGCAAATACTGTCTCAAGTATATGATTTCCTTTGCCATTAGAAAATGCAAATTAAATGGCGGGGAGTTCGTTCAATATAGAAGGGTGCGTTTTGTGTGTTTGTGTGTTGTTGGTTTAGTTTGTCTTTTTATTATCTCGTGGAGTCGTGTCGTACTATTTTGATTGGGCTTCACACTTCCCATGTTGTGGGGTTACCAGCCCATTGGATTTTGTTCTGTCTAGTCCTGCTGCCAACAAAAATTACACTGAATTAATTATGTTCAATTCTTAAATTTCAATCATGTACTTGAAACTTTTATAGCGGTAAGCTTGTTACACGTGTCAGCGAAGGCAAACTTTTTTTTTTTTTCATTTAAGCAATAAATTAATATAAGAGATATTTAGGCTCTAACTCAGCTTGTTAATTTTGAACCGAGCTACAGCTGAGTGAGCTGGACCTAGAGCATCCGAGGTAAAACTTCAGCTTGAAATCGTGACAAGTCAGGCATGAGCTAGCTCGCGAGCTGACGAGCTGGCTCGCTGGGTTTGGATGGATCTTGTTTTAAGAAGAAAATAAATTCTGCAAATTTTTTGAATCGAGCTGAACCGAGTTGAACTGAGCTAGACAGTATAAAATGCACACAAATTCATACAAATTCACAAATTGATCTAACCGAGCTAGCTTTGCAAGCTGACGAGCAAGCTAGGCCTCAGCTTGAACTCGTTAATTCTAGACCAAGCTAGTGGCGAGCTGGCTCATTAACAGCTCGGTCTAGTAACGTGCAAGCTGTTGGCAAGCGAGTTAGGTGCGAGTCACGATCGAGCCACGAGTTACGAACTTTTTTGCCACCCCTATATATATTTAGGACATCATTAATGCCACTATCATTAAAAATAATTTTGACACAGGTTGTTTGAAATTTGATTAGAGGATACTTATCAGTAATTTAAATTTGAGAATTAAGCTTAATTTTCATTTTTACTAAAAAAAACAAGGGTTGGAGTTGACAAACCACGTTTTTATTTTTTAGGCAGACTGTACAATGTTGTTTATTAATCATATCTTCTTCATCCCATTTTATTTATTTATTTTGGGCTGATATAAGCAAGACTTTACAAGCTATATATATAATGGCCGTATATCTTTTTCTCAATTGGAGGATCAGAAAATATGTATGATTCTTTTTATGCTGTAACTACTTGACAAGAGTATATATACTGCTGAGAGTAGTTATTCTATTATTTTTGTTCTCTCACGTTGGATAAACTGTTAAATTTTTTTTTTTTCATTAATGTTGACTTAATTAACAACCATTTTTAGCAACATATATAATATCTTTTTAATTTGATGTCCAGAATTTTTTTTTGTATGATTTCTTTTAAGTTGACTACTGCTTTTTTGCATTGTAATAATATCATAGAATAAGTTGGCCAATTTTTTTTTAAAAAATATGCAAAATTATATGGACATCCAATGAAAAAATATGTTGTTAAAATTCATATTGAATGAGAGAGGTTCAAAGTTCAGTAGCTGTTTTTGACAGTCTACCTTTACAAGACAATTACAGCACAGAGAAATCAAACAACTTCAAAGAATTATATCAGATTCTATATATATATCTATATATATAACCACTTGAGAAAAATTATAACAGGTGAAAACTCTGCATCTAATTTGAATAGAGTTTGAAATTATCAAATTTGGAGTTTAAGATAAGAGAATACGACTCGAACAATGACATTGGACAGTCTTTGGAAATAATTTATGGACATATATATGGAAATAAATCTATTGTTATCCTAAAGGAATAACAGGAATCTGTTATTCCGATGTCAACCGTTCAAATTTTTTTATGTGCAATTCTCAAGAAATAAATTTTTCATGCGCAAAATTTTTTTATGTGCAATTCTCAATAGTTGGAATCGGAATAACACGTTTATGTTATTCCTTTTGAATAACAACAGCTTTATTTCCCATATATATAGATGTCTAAATATGACAAAAGTTTGCTTGCATATTTAATTCTGATTTGATTTGTATCTTAAATTTAAAAAAGGAAATATAAATTTGATCTCCAAGCATATTTTAATATGGAAAATATGTTGAGCGGTTTGAATTAACTGTTTGGATTTCAAAAACAGTAATAAGAATATGAGACGAAATTGAGACATGAAAGATATAAGGCATTTTAATCCTACTCGTTAACATATATTACTAGGAAATATGTACATATAATAAAATAAAGTATTTATAATAAAATAAAACTTCTAAATAACAAAATTGATGGAAAAAAAAATCGCATTATTTCAAAGTACTATATAAGTTTATTAATAAACAGTAAATTGAAATCCAATTACGTCGGTTTTATTTAATGTACTTGACAAAAAGTTGGTTCTGATAATAACCATTTTCGTTGGATGGTGACAATATGTTGACTAAAATGGTTCTGATATAATATTTATAGTCTGAAACGGCGTGTCATGGTAGGGACTCGCTGATGGTCACAACTCACTAGTTGTAATTTGCACCATCAATTTTAGGCAAAAAAAATAGAATATTTCAATCCCATCAAATTATGTAAGGAACTGTTCGGCTGCTACTATGTCCATAGGAAAAAAAATTTCACCCAGAGTGAATTTTTTTTCCCACATGCACAGTGTTTTGGCTATTCAAATTGAACCTAATCCAAGTTCATTTCCGTTCCCGCTTGGCAGCCAAACATGTCCGAAGAGAATAACGATAGTGACTGCCTTTCACATTTAAGCACTAGCAAGTAATTGAGACTTAATATTGGCGCAAGTTTAGCGAACTCTCTGGATCGAACTCTCTAGCTAAATAATCAAATGACAATTTTTTATTTGTTTATCTGATTTGTCGTATTTAATAAAACGGGATCGAAGACGGATAAGAATACTTATTTTTTTATTAAAATAATAGATAAAGATCCGGATGAAAACTATTTCTTACCCGTTATCCTATATGATAATAATTAAAAATAAAAAAATTAAATTATTAATATAGATATATATATTTATATGGAGATGATGAATGATACTATCCGTAGTCTTATTCATGACTCATATATATCTATATATTTAATATAACATTTTTTATCCGTTTATGATCCGAACCATACTGTATTAATTCGATAAGACGGGTATGGTAAAGTTTCTTTTTTAATTTGTTTAGCTTATCGGGTACAGTTAAGAGTAAAGTTTTTTTGGGTTAACATAACATGTAAGAGTATGAAAATGCTTCCAACAGATATGTTTTCCGTTGTCACTCCTATACATGATCATGTTTTGTTGTAGAATACATTAAAAAGAACTTCTTACTTCATTTATCTCCTATTTTATATTTTGCTTTGAGGTTAAGTGTTCAGTAAATTAGTATATCTGTAAGAGTAAGAGTTAGAAAAATGAATATTTATATATGACAATGGTCTTTACAGACGGAGTAAGTATGAAGTAAGTTAATTTGTTTGAAGAAGTGCATTTATCCATATACTCGTGTTTTATTCCTCATTTGACAACTCAACTATGGAGTAAAGTGGTTTACTCCACTTCTTGCTCCACAACCTAACATGACCTAATAGAGTGTCAATAAAATTCTTTGTTTCCTTAAAACTCCTTAGCTCATTAAAAATCAGCCGAATATCACTTCCTTAATTAGACAAGCTTAAGGCCTCAAAAAGGTGTTTTTCTTTAGAACCTGTTAAGATTGTGTATGAGTTAGAAAAAATATATAAATATTTAGGACATGTTCGGCTTGTGTAAGTGAATATTTATTTTCTGACACAAGCCGAACAGGCCCTAAATAAAAACACTATATAAATATATAAATTAATATATATGTAAGAGTAAGAGTTAGAAAAAAATACTGTGTCTGTAAGAAAAAATTTCACTTACAAAAAATATTTTTTCTCTCTACGCACACAATATTTTAGCCGTTCAAAAATCTTCATTCTCCAGCCCATTCCCATTCCCTCAATCTGCCCTTCATTCTGCCGAACTTGCCCTTACCGTTCAACTCTCAGGTCTCAGCTGAGGAGTTCCTTAAGCTTCTTTTTATTATTTTATTATATTTTATCATTCATTCTCTCTCCTGCTTGAACGGTTCTCTAGGCGTAAAAGAGAAATGTTCATCTTCTTCTCGATCTTTCTAGCGGATTCGTTGGCAATTGCAGCGATGAAATTGGTGATCCAATACCACAGGAGAGTTCCTGTTGAGACGCTCTAGCTATCGAGATCTCATTCACCATATCTGACCGCCACCACCGAGCCCAACGATGACGTGGATGTCCGTGATCCCACCACGTCAACTCATCCGGAGATTAGGGATGAACATGGACCTATGGACCTAAGAAGTTGAATAATTTTCCCGTTTTTTGTTCTCTTTTTTATATCTCCGTTTTTTACTGATTTTCTTTTGTTGAATAATTTCACTAGTTTTCAGCGCTCACCATTGGCTTGCTCATCTCCGCTTTCAATTAAACTGCTAAATACTGCCGTGACTTTTCTCTAGTATCATGCTTTGACACATCTCTTTTAGTTGGATTTGATTCACATCTCCTATTCATGCATACTCTGATTTGATTGAAAAGTGTAGGGGCAAATTTGATTTGTATTGTTGATTGTGAATTGAACTGAGGCTTGCATCCTCTTGAATCGTTGAGTTAACTCGAAATTTTTTGTTGTGTAATTGATTTTATATGATTGATCTCAACTGCTAATTTATAGACTCAGAATCATGATACTGTGAGATTAATATCAGTTGCTAATTTAAGGTGAATCACTCGTACTGGTACTGGTATCATCTGCTAATTAGATGATTGGATTTCAAAGTCTTAACCACTCGTACCAGTCGGTACCAGTTAGGATTTAGGAATGTGGACTGTACATGACAACAGTATTACTGTAAGGGGTAATTTGGTATTTGCAACTATAATATATATTCTATATCATCTGCTAATTAGATGATTGGATTTCAAAGTCTTAACTACTCGTACCAGTCGGTACCAGTTGGGAATTAGGAATGTGGACTGTACATGACAACAGTATTACTGTAAGGGGTAATTTGGTATTTGCAACTATAATATATATTCTATATCATCTGCTAATTAGATGATTGGATTTCAAGGTCTTAACCACTCGTACCAGTTGGTACCAGTTAGGATTTAGGAATGTGGACTGTACATGACAACAGTATTACTGTAAGGGGTAATTTGGTATTTGCAACTATAATATATATTCTATATCATCTGCTAATTAGATGATTGGATTTCAAAGTCTTAACTACTCGTACCAGTCGGTACCAGTTGGGAATTAGGAATGTGGACTGTACATGACAACAGTTGTAATAAGGGGTAATTTGGTATTTGCAACTATAATATATATTCTTAATCCTACTATTTCACCGAACACATGTTTCTAAGCAAGTATTAAAAATTTTAATCCTCCACCCCTTATGGAGGATTTTTTTAAAAAAAGTAATTAAAATAATTAATTTAAAAAAAACAACTTGATTATCTCGTTTTTAGAAAAATCATAAAAACCGAATTGACAATTCAGTATGAACTTTTTTTTTGTTCTATACCGAATTGCCAATTCGGTATAGGCCTTTTTCACAATTCCCGCTGCTTTCCTTGTAACTTTGTGTGTAACTCCTTGTAAACCGAATTGCCAATTCGATTAGAGACATTTTTAGTCCATACCGAATTGGCAATTCGGTTTAGAGGCATTTTTTTTTTAGAGACACTAAGAAGACCAAAATAAAGAAATCTAACACTGGAAATTTGAATTTTTTGTTTAAATTATTTGTTAGATTACTTCTTTTGATTTATAATTTAGCATATTTATACTAAAATACATTAAATTACTTGAAATTATGTTGAATTACACTATAATACAATAATTATGTTGAATTACACTAAATTACGTTAAATTACAATAATTTCGCTAATTATGCTGAAATACGAAAAATTATGCTAAAGTAGACTGATTTGATTTTGTGCCAACTTTCATGAATCATAAAAAATAGTAAAAAAATTTCAAAAATAGTAAAATTTGGTATTCTACAAGTTCATTATTTAACTAATTTACTGAGCTACTTAGATTGAATAATAGAAATGAAAATCTTAATCGGAAACTTTAACTCAAGTTTTGAGACTCTTCCCTTTATTTTTTAGCAATTCTGAATTTCAGAAAACAACATAGTCGTCACGAACGAATGCTATTTTCACAAGCTTTCCAAAAAGTAGTCATTTGCTGAAATCGGACACTCGAGCGCCATTTTATGACCGTTTGAAGTTTCGCCGTTGTTTTTCGCCTTTTCAGTGAAGATATCGTCCCTATTCATATGTAATTTAGCGTAATTTACCGTATTTGCGTAATATAATGTAATTTAACTTAATATAGTGTAATTCAACATAATTTCAAGTAATTTAGCGTATTTTAGTATAAATATGCTAATAATATATCAAAAGAAGTAATCTATTAAATAATTTAAACAAAAAAATTCAAATTTTCAGTGTTATATTTCTTTATTTTGCTCTTCTTAGTGTCTCTAAAAAAAAAGAAAAAAGAAAAAGAAAAAGTCTCTAGACCGAATTGCCAATTCGGTCTGGGCTAAAAATGCCTCTAAACCGAATTGGCAATTCGGTTTACAAAGAGTTACACACAAAGTTACAAGAAAAGCAGCGGGAATTGTGAAAAAGGCCTATACCGAATTGGCAATTCGGTATAAAAAAAAACATTCATACCGAATTGCCAATTCAGTTTTTATAGTTTTTCTAAAAAACCGAGGTAATCAAGTTGTTTTTTTTAAATTCATTATTTTAATTACGTTTTAAAAAAAAAAAAATCCCCTTAAGGAGGGTTGCTAAACACCCTGACCCTAGCGTGCATGCATGTTTTGGACAGCTTTGGGGTTTACATTTGTCGTTTTATTATTTTAAGAATTTTATGTTAGCATTGTGGGGTCTCCTATATAATTGGCAAAAGAACATATCCATGTGAAAAAGATGCCAAGCCTACCAGCGTATCTAACGGCCATCACATGATCCTAGCATCCACAATTCTCCAACCACCAATGGCCTTTCATCCTTACAATACACTAAAGTAAGGCTAGGTAATAAATATATTACGGATCATATGTTTATTTTTAAATTTTCAACAATTAATTTGAATCGTTAAATATGATCTCTGTAAAAATATATATTTGAAAACAAAAAATTACATTTTTTAGACATTTTTACTATTTTTTAGATAGATAAAAAATCCTTAACTTTGGAAAGTTCGTAATCTTAAATCAAGTGATTTTCTACATATCTAAACAAAAAGTAACAAAAATTCTAAAAATATAAAATTTGATCTGCAAGTATATGTATATATATTTTTGGAGATTATGTTGAGCGAGTTCATAGTACAGGCTGCTTTATAATATGATATTACCATAGAGTGAGGCTACGGTGCTATGCATAGCACGGATGGGGTCCGTGCTATGGCTCAAAATTTGACTTTTTAAAATTCTAACGGTCGATCCGAACCGTTCAACATGATTATAAAATAAATATGTACTTGCAAACCAAATTTTACATTTTTTTGAATTTTTTTACTATTTTTTTAGATAGGCTGTTTTTGAATGGTCCAGAATGTTCAGATCAAGTGATTTTCGAAAAAATAGTAAAAACTTCGAAAAAAGGTAAAACTTGATTTGCAAGTACATATTCATTTTATAATCATGTTGAACGGTTCGGATCGACCGTTAGGATTTTGAAAAGTCAAATTTTGAGCCGTAGCACGGACCCCATCCGTGCTATGCATAGCACCGTAGCCTCACTCTATTACCATAACCTCACTTAAAACAAAAAAATTATCAGGACAATACTTTTGTGTGGAAGATCTCATGTTTAAAATCTGAAAAAAGAAATTTTTTGAGAATATTAAATAGTTAGAGGTGTAGCTATGAGCCTAGTGATACAATTCTGCGGTTTGCTTTTTAAATTTGTTTGTATACAAATACTGCATGAGAAAAGAAATATATTAAATACATACTAACAATCCATATTATATTTATTGCATCATTTATAATGTGAACTAACTAATCTGTTGAATTCGCATTTTATAAAATAAAATCCCAAATCACTTAGCCGCCTTGCTTATTTAAAAAAAAATTCCGGATATTTTTTACCAATATTCAATTTTATTGGATTTCTTTATAATATCCATACTGTTCTTGTACTATTCTCTTTTAATACTCGAATTAATTTTTAATTTGTCAAATTATGCAAACAAGGCACGTTTATTCAATATTAATTAATGAAGTTGTAGAAAAAATATTATCAATTTTACAAAAGCTATTAACGATCTGATGTACTACTTGTATTATAAATTAAAAGAGTAGGGTTATTTTCAAAAATAAATAGTCAATATGAACCTCTCAAAATGATCTTTTTTTCATATGAAAATGTACACTAAACATATTTACATTTTCTTTTACTATTTATTTTAGACGGTAGAAAATCACTCCATCTAAAAATTATAGACCAATCAAATATAGTTATTTTCTACCTATCTAAAATAATAGCAAAAAAAATTCTAAAAAAAATATAAAATTTAGTATGCAAGTGCCTTGTCATATGAGGATCGTGTTGAATGGTTCACAGTGATTATTTAAATTTTGAAAACAAAGATATTGATCCATAATACAGATTAATCTGCACTATGCACAGTACTATGACTTCACTCAATTAATAACTAACTTTTTAATGATATCTTTATTATATTAAATCAAATTAAGACTTTATGAAATTATTTTTGAATCAGGAACTTCTCAACCAGATAACTCGTTACACAAAAAGGGAATAGGAGAGCGGCACAGGAAAAAGCATGAGGCAGGGGTATGGACCTAGGGATTGGTGGGATTTGTTTGATTTGACATGACATGAAAAAGGCAGTAAAGACTGGAGACTCCTTATAAAAAAGAGGGCCCGCAATTCTTCCCTTTTTGACCCTGTCAAATCTGCTCAATGGGCCTCTTGGCCCATCTAATCAATTAATCAAACCATAACCATATAACCCGATCCAACTGGACTGTAGTACAGAACCAGATTTCAGAATCTAGATCTTCTGTGACGCTCCTGAAACTTTTCATGTGTGGCGAGTCATTGATTCTTGAACAGTCTTTCCTTTTTATTTTAGAGGATTATTTTATTTCTCAGGACTAACAAATCCGTATTTAATATAATACAATGTATCATTTTATAGATTTTTTTTTTTAAATAGAATTCATGTAAACCAAATGAACGGAACAAGCCTTCGGGGCTGGGAATTTCGAAATCTAGCCTCCACCGATCCTAGGGATCGGTGTAGCAGAAAAAACGCAATCTACACCGGTCCCTAGGACCGGTGGAGCATGTTTTGCACTGGCCACAGTCTCTACAGGAAAGGCCACACGGAATAATCCTACACCGATCCTGTGGATCGGTGGAGCTTCAAATTATTCTTTTATTAATAAAATAATTTAAATCGGAAGCGGCCATTTGACGGTAACGTGGCATCTCTTCTCTGGAAAAACAAGGATTAAAGGGAATGATTTTAACAGATCAGTTTTGGTTTCATGCAGCGCACGGACTATAGAATTAAAACATCTTTACATTGGGTTAGTGCGCTGCATAAAGCCAAAACTACTCTGTTATAATCTTCACCCGATTTAATTAGAGGCAGCGCCTTTCACGCAAAAGAAAGCAGCAGTTGGTTTTGCTGAAGTGTCGTTCTGTGATTGGATAGTTTCGGATTATTATATTTAAAAGTATTTTATCAAAAGAAAGCGCCTTTCACGCAAAATATCAAGCCTCCACCGGTCCTAGGGATCGGTGGAGGGATATATGGGATTTTCTATGGCAAGGGGTGCAGGCTGCACCCGTATGGTGCAAAACAGGCTCCACCGATCCCCAGGATCGGTGTAGGTTGGTTTTTTTTAGCTACACCGGTCCCTAGGATCGGTGGAGGCTAGATTTCGAAAATCCCAAATCCAGAGGCTTGTTCCGTTGATTTCGTTTACAGTAATTCTATTTAAAAAAAAAAACCCATTTTATAGATAAGTAAGCTATTCTCTTCAAACGATACAAATAGTCAAGCAGCATGCTTTGCTTGAACATTGGATGCAATTTATTTCAACACGTATTGTTGTCTCTATTAAATTCAATAAATATACATGTAGTGTAGATGTTTATATATTAAAGAAAAGGAAATGTTATCCATCATCCATAGCGTTGAGCTCCATAAAATATTCAATCAATATACACGTATTGTTCCATCCAATTGAGAAATTTGTGACATTGTTCATAATATTATAAAATATTTTATGGAACTCAAATTTGCTTAATAAAATTTTTACAATAAAAATAAAGTCGTATATTATTGAATCGAATTAGTGGTAATAGTTTTTGTTGGTAATTAAGCCTTAATTTGACGTCTGTTTTTACCAATAAAATTTACTTCTAATAGAATTATTTATAGAAAGTATCGAACACTCTATAATCAAATTAAGCCATTAAGATAAGGTCATCCTTACAAGTATAATAAGAAAGGAATAGCAAAATACTATTGAAAATCATCATCTTTTTCAAAATGCCTTTTCAATATGATGGAGAGTTGCCGTTTGATTGCATCATATAATTCCTGATAAACAATGTTTATACTTCTTCAAAACAAAACAAAAATATTAACTTCAGCATATTTTTTGTTGTTAACATTAACACTTTTTTATATAACTGGTAAGAAAAAGTTAAATTTGGAATCAATAATTATGTGCCAGTATCCACTTCAAAACTTTTTTTTAGTTGAGAAATTGGTTCAGCCGACCATCTTTCGAAATTATAAAATGTAAGAATATAAATAAATTATTGGAAGCTGATATGAGTACCCGCAGTTGAGTACCCGCATTATACCCGCACATAAACTATCATAACTGTTTTTGGGAACCGCACCTAAACTGTCATAACTGTTTTTGGGGACCTAAACTGTCAAAACTGTAATTTTATTTTACAAGTATTAATAGTAACATTGTGAAGTATTTATACCTATACAAGACAAGTATTTATATCTATACAATGAACTACATATATGATATATGAATTGGGGACCATTACTTTTCCAAAACTGGAGACCATTACTTTTCGGGGGCAGTAACTGTCAGACTGCATTGGGGACCACAACCAAAAAGTCACGTGGATCACAACACCAGTGCTACATTCATTGATTAAATTAATTCACATACAAAATGGAAAGTATTTATACCTAAATTATCAAGTATTCATATATAATTCATCAAATATTCATACCTAAGATATCAAGTATTTAAAAAAAAACTGGACACCTACTCATCTTTTACACGTTTTTCAAGGTGGTTTTTTTTTCTCCGTTCAATCTAATCAATTTTTGGGACGATCTATGAGGAATTTTGCAAATCTAAAACCACGAACGTGTTCTATTTTTTTTCTCTTTCAAATGAGATCCATGATGACATACTTTTACACGTTTTTCAAAGTATCAAATATTCAAATATGAAAAGTATTCATACAAAATAGAAAGTATTTATACCTAATATATCAAATATTCATATATAATTCATCAAGTATTTATACTTAAGATATCAAGTATTTAAAGAAAAAAATGGACTCATCTTTTACACGTTTTTCAAGGTGATTTAATGATTGACAAAGTTAGTTATACCGTTATGGAAGTTAATTGGGAAATGAATCAACTGCGAGTACAATGCGGGTACTCAACTGTGGGTACCAAAATCTTTATTCTAAATTATTACCTGTCTTCTGTTGAGATTAACCTGTATTAACAAGAAACAGTCATATTATCCATACTTAATTAGTAGCCCATCACATATTAATTTCACAGAAAAACCAACATTAACAAAATCATACAACAAAACCTTTTTCAATCAATCATTATGATGTCACTGTACTTCAATTCAACTTAAAACTCTCCATACATTCTTTCAACTTAAAATTAAGCTTGGTCCACAATATCCACAAGTCCTTTTATCTCCATTGGCAAAATAGATTAGTAGGAAGAACACCATCCGTCATTCAAAAATGCAATAAAAAAATCATACAACAAAATATTACGATCAATCATTATAATGAAACTGTACTTTTTTCAACTGAAAACTCTCTTTACATGCATTAATTCTTCCATCTTAAAAAGCTTGGTCCACAATATCTACAATATCTTCTTCCAAAAATTCCTTTAAGCGAGCCCCTGGCAAATTACACATATTAGTAGGAAGCATCATGATCCGCAGTTCAAAACTGTACTTTTCGATTCGCGTTTTATTCGTTTTTTTTTTACGTTTCTGAACCGAACACCAAATAAAATGCGAATTTTTTTTTTAGTTCCTTATGGCACCGAATTATTTCCGAGTTATACCCGCGAATCACGAATTTTTGACCATGCTGAACCGAACCCGAACTATTCGTTTGTCACTATGGTACTTCTACTTCTAATACTCATAGTGACAAATCAAAAGTTCGGGTTCGGTTCGGCGAGGTCAAAACTTCGTGATTCGGGTATAATTCGGGAATGATTCGGTACAACAAAGAAGCAAAAAAAAAAAAATCCCAAAAAAAAAGTTAAAAAAAATTCAAAATTTTTTTTTTTTGGGGTTTTTTCGTGTTTTTATCGCGAATAATTCGTAACTTGCGTTTTATTTGCGAATAAAATGTATTATACGTTTTTCTGCGTATTATACGGAGTTCGGTTCGGTTATGCTGAAAAAACGAATTATACGCGAATTATTCGCGTATAATTCGCGAGTTATGTCACTATGCTAATACTCAAAGTTTCTCAACGACCCGTTACATAGTGTGCATCCCCAAAACAAGCAACAGAGGATCCACACCCAAATTTACACTTAGTATGATGCAAACACCAGTGGACCTCCTTCCTGCCACAGTTGCCAAAGCAGCAACCGACAGGTGTCACGGTGAATGTCAGCTTGTCAGTTGGGGCCCCCCCGGAAGGGACTGACACGTGGCTGTGCTACGCTGTGTAGTCTCAAGTCCGGACTAGTAATTAAGAAAATTGGGTTGTTCCTGGGCTTTTGTGGGCCGCCACTCTCCCATCCCTCTCATTCCTTCTGTCTTTGTCCATACTGTATTCCAATTTCACTGTAGCGCCTTTAATACGTATTTATTAGTTTGTACTAGTAGTAGAACACTAATAGTACTGTGGGGTATGGTATGGAATGGAAGATACATCAATCATGGGTATTTTTACTTCTTATCTGATTATTAATTTCTGGAAAATGATATAAGCTGTAGCGTCTGAAATTCCGGAAAACTGTTTGGATTTTATATTTAATAGTAAAATGGTGCATGGGAATTTTCTATATTTTATTATTTTATAGTATATACATATGTTTGAACAGAAGGAGGGAATAGTAAAATATTAAATTGTTCTCCGCTTGATTAATAATTATTATCCTTGCCTGTTGATTTGGTCATACATAGCTTTATATTTTTTTTATTATTACAAAATATTCAGACCTGATAAGACATGAAATTATGTATAGACTGACAGAAATATTAAAAATTAATTCCAAGAGTCCTGTCAGCTACAACACCGAATAATTTGATTAGGGGTGCAAACGGATCCGATACGGATCAGATAGTGGTAAAATCATATCTGTATTCATTTTTAATTTTCGGATACAAATACGGATTAGATATTAGATGGATACATATGGATACGGATCGGATATCGGATATCCATAAATATATACATAAATATTTTCAATATATAGTAAACTATATGGTATTTATCTACTATTCGAATAGAAATAATTAAAATTCAAAATCATATCCGTATCCATATCTCTAATTATATTTAGATATCGGATATCCTTATTTAATTTTCGGATATGGATACGGATACGGTGGGATAATATCCGAACCGTTTGCACCCCTAAATTTGATGCCCCTAACAAAATATTTATGGTTTATTTATGTAGATTCTCCTGTTTATAACAGGAGGAGGGGTTTCAATGCACATCAGATCGAAATTTATCCGATAATTAGTTTAAGTTGTTTGATTCATATTAAAATTTGTACATATGTAAACCATATGTCTTAGGTTTAAGATTTGGCTGAGATTGGTCCAAATTTAAATTTCGAATGAATCTTAAGGCGTATCGGATGGTTTATACCAAACATCAGACAAATTTTGGTCTGTTGCGCAATAATATTTTTTTTTAATTATATTAATTTAATTTTAGTCATACTGGATTGAAAAGTTTTCAAGGACGGAAAACCCAATTAACTCAATGAATTATATATATACACACAAAGATTTTACAACTTATATAGATGTTAAATTTGTTATAATTTTCATGAACTTCTTAGGGATATTTTCTAAATTTCGTCCTAAAAAAATTACTGATTTTTTTTTTAAATGAAACATTTTTTATAAAATAAATTGTGTATTCAGCAAAACTCGGACACTATAATTCTTCCAAAACTTTTTAGAAAATTTTATGCTTAACCTCTTTACATATTTAGTATAGATTTGGTTGTAGTTATATTTAATTTCTTAGTCAACTTTTTTGTTACATATTTTTTTTATGTTTAATATGTTAAGAAGAAGACAATCATGCTTAAATAAATTTAGAAGAAAATAAACTTAGAAGAAAATAAATGCTACATTGAATTCAGCCCAATCTTGTAAAAGTGCACTAGAAAAGCCATAAAATAGAAATTAAATTTTAAAAGTTCTGGGCTGCAATATCTTTTGTCATTAATTAATTACATTGATTGATTAATTGGAGAATATATATGTCCGGTCTAATGTCTTTTCATTAGAAATCGCTCACAATTCATTACAAAAATAAAAGAAAAAATATATTTTGTAAAACTTTTTTCTTGGAAGATTTATTGACTTGTTTGTTCCGTGTTGTATAGAACATGTAATTAGGGTGGAGTCAAAAAAAATTTAGTGGCGACAAAATTTTAAAATGTCATGTAATTTTACAATAATTTGAATATTAAGTTTTTTAAATAAAAATAAAAAATTGAAACATTTTTTTAGTAAAAATTTTAGTGTGAGACACAATTATATAATCGTTTACATCTTAAGTATATTAATATAATTTTTTTCTGAAAAAAATAAAAATAGAAGTATATTTTTGAATTTATTTTAGTCATAATTAAGGAAAGCAAGTGACCGGCTCCACTGGTACATGTAGGGGTGTTCATTGGGTCCGGTTTAGTCGGTTTTGAACCGAACCGAATTAGTTTGGACCAAAGGTTCGGTTTTTTCGGTTTAATGGTTCGGTTCGGTTTGTTTTTTAAAACTGAATTATAATTTCGGTTTGGTTAGGTTTGAAAATTTTCAAAACCGAAATAACCGAACCGACCGAAATTTTATATATTATGAATTTGGTCCGGACCACCCCTGTTTATTTCTTAATACCCGGTTTATTTCTTAATCAATTGCTTTAAATACTTCAGTTTATTTCTTAATATCCCGTTTCTTAATATCCATGTTTATTTCTTAATATCCCGGTTTATTTCTTAATATCTCGGTTTATTTCTTAATATACTTCGGTTTATTTTAAATCAATTGCTTTAAATAAAAAAAATAATGTATTTTGGTTTGAACCGAACAAACCGAATAAAAATTTGGTTCGGTTAGGTTCGGTTGCAATGCTAAATCGGTTCGGTTCGGTTTTATTTTTTAAACCGAATTATAACTTTGGTTTGCCTAGTTCAGTTCGGTTTCAACCGAACCGAACCGATGAACACCCCTAGGTACATGTAATCATATTGTAGTTGGTAAGTTGGCTAATTAATTAATAGAATAAAAACAAATGGTATATATATTAAATAAGAAAAAGTAAGACCAAGGAGGATGTTAAACAAAACAAATTATTAGATTTGAGATTTCAGTAAAAACTGATTCGGGTTGGATGTTTTAAATGGGTTCAGGATTTTGTTGTACGACTCCAATTCATGTTAATGAAACTAGTACAGCAATATTTCTGTAGCTTTATGTTGTTAGAAAATTATAAAATCATTTACAGCATAGTTGACTAAAATAGTGTTCTCTATCTGAAGATATGATTTTGAAATATAGTGCATGTCAATACAATTTTTTTTTTTAAGAGCTGTTTGTTCTGAATTTTCTTTTTTTGAAATAATATACAATCATGTAAATTTTTTTATCAATACAAATTGTTGGATGGCTATTTGCCACCAACCATCAAAAAAGAAATCAATATGCAACATCATGTCTTTAATATGATATGTTAATAAACAAATTTGTGAATTTTTTAAATGTGACATATAATAGTAACAGCTTGTGACATATAATAGTGAAGTAAATACGCATTGTGATTAACACATTGTGACTCAATAACTTATTGTATTATGTCATGCATGATCAAGTTAATTTTTCACATAATATATTGTATCGTAATAAAAATGACAACGATTATTACGATATGCATATTGTCTTGATATGTTCCTCATGCCGTGATTTATTGGTCACGTTTAATTATTTTTTTAATTTAAGTTATTTTATTTGAAGAACAATTCTTAAAAAAATGTGAAAGTCGTAAAAAAATGTATAATAATGAATTAATTGTGATCACCTATCGTGATCAAGTAGGTTTGTATGTCGTGCAATTTCTTTCGGACAATAATGAAGATATGAATCACACGAGTTACAACAAGTGACCGCAAGTAGATTTGCATGTCATGTAAATTTTTTCGGAAAAAAAATGAAGATATCAATTGCAAATAGGTTTTCATGTCATACAATTTCTTTCGGACAATAATTATAAAGATATAAATCACATGAATCAAGACACGTGAAAGACCTGTGTGCCTTATTGCGATGGATATGTGATATTTATGATGAAAGTTAATTGAACAAAATTTGAGGCCATGCATGAGGTCTATAGTCGAATGACATCCACTAATTTGCAATTCAACCGAGGGATTGACCTAACATGGCAAATGCAAAATGAGCCAAACATGTCTCTTCCATGGCATCTCTTCCAAATGATGAAAACATAGACCTACTTGTCACACCCATCCACCAACACTAATTGTTTGTGGCATCTAATAATTTCACACCTCACATCCAAATAAAGTAATATATAATATAATTTTTACTTTTGCAAAAAATGTGGCCTAGGTTTCAGTAAATAACAGAGAGTAATGCCTTTGAGACTCAGGAATAGTAGAAAACGGGTGCATATTGTAAACAAGAGGAGGGTTCAAATGCCTCCATTTTTCATGCCTCCACCATGCCTCCATTTTTTAAAACTTCAATAACTCAAAATTTAAAACTTAAAAGTCAAAATAAAACCGTTGGATATGATCTACATTATTTTATCTAAGCACGTGTAAAAAATTATGACATTTCAATTTTATTTTGGTTGTCATCAAGAGCTTGTAAAAAACGTACTAATGTGGATAATTTCTAGACGTTGATTTTTCAACTTATTGATTCACATAAAAACAAAATCAAAATGTGATGATTTTTTATGAGCACATAGATAACATGATGTAGATCATATCAAACGGTTTTATTTTGACTTTTAAGTTTTAAATTTTGAGTTATTAAAGTTTTTAAAAATGGAGGCATGGTGGAGGCATGGAAAATGGAGGCATTTGAACCCTCCTCTGTAAACAATATCTACTTTTAAAGAATGATAAATAGGACGATTTTTTTTTTTTAAACATAGAAAAATCTTGGGAATTCGTTAAGCATATGTGATGGAGAACGGCTTGGGTCCAATGCCCATCGGACTCAAATTTGGGTCCGATGGGTTTATAGACCGTCTGATCCACTTTAAGATTAGTGTGCACGAATTTTAAAGCAGACACGAAAGTTGTGGGCGTGAATCTTAAAGCTGATCGGACGGTCATCGAACCCATCGAACTCACTTTGAGTCTGATGGGTATCGGACCCAAATTTGTTCCTATGTGATGTAGTTTTTTTGGAGTCCGTTGCCTCTACAAGTCAAATAGTTTGAGCCGAATTGATATATTAAATATGGATTAAGATATTGGACCGGATGTATTATAGTACAGTTCTAATGATCTACTATCTATCTGAATTAAGTCTCTTTGAAGTGGTGCAATCAATAGGTGCATATGAACTGGTGTCTATGTTTTATAAATTTGCAGTGATTAGTTCAATTTTCGAATGCTATTATGTTTGCACCATTTATAGAAAATGAGAAAGAAATAAGCAAAAGAAGGAAAGAGGGGATTGTCTGTTGACGCTAGCACTCCGACTCATATTTTGTTTTCAAATATGTTTATGTGGATAACAGTAGAAACACAGTAGTTGTTGCTGGTGCATACATCTGACATGAAAAAGGGGAAGACAAGAGGGTGATTGCTCTTTCGATTAGACGAAGATATTCGCCGCATATCTAGTGGTAAAACTTATTTATCTTGATATTAATTTTATACATAAATTCTAATTTTTCAAAATTGAAAACATCATGAATCAAACTATTACACTTTAACCTACCCAAATTCCCAATATTTTTGTGGGTTATTGCCTACTCCTATTGGAAGACCAATAATTCTTTTTTTTTTTTTCTGCACAATCCATATTTTCCTTTCTTCTTTTTCATTATAGCCTGGCTTGTTTGTTTTTTTCTCGCTAAAGGCTGATATTTGTACTCTTCTTATTATTTTTTGCCTACTTTAGATCAAATTTATGAGTCTGTCCCTGGCTCTCCCTAAACCACATCAAATATGTAATATGTGGTTCCTTCGCAAAATAAAATATTGTATAGCTGCTGAACGGATGGCATTGTTGCACACTGAGGAACCACACCAAATGCACAAATCTTTCCATGCTATTAAAAACATTTCGTGATCTTTCTAATTCTTTACAAAATATTTTCCTTTTCCAAAAATAAAAGAACTGTCAAGAAAGTAATTTTTTGTTCCTTTGTAATTCCTGAAATATGTGGCCAACTCTACAACGAATAATTGTTCAATGAAAGACGGAGTGGGAATGTTAGATGCATTAATTGTTTGCCTTCGCTGCTCATATTATATATTATGAGTTTTCTGACTATAAATATACTCTATCAACAACTGGATAGTTTTCAAAATTGTAATTTCATTCTCTTATTTTTTTCCCCAAATGTAATTCTATTATTTAGACGGACCCAGGTGGAGCCAAGGGAGTAATTGTCTCTCTTGGATTTTGAAAATTTATGGAGATCTATAGGTCCCGACCAACTTTGTCTCTCTTTGAATTTTTATTATCTCCCTCTGGAATCCTGATATGTAATTTGCGTTAAATTTAGAGTTAAAATTAGAATAACTTCATTGAATATGAATTGGTAATTATAATTAAAAGTTAGAGCATTGAAAATTATAAGTTAAAATATTGTTTTTATCTAGTACCCGATTAGCTATTAGTTTGAACCCAATTAGCTATTTAAACCCGAGTCACTATTATTTTGCCCTTGCTAATTGAAGAGGGAGAGCAAACCAGAAATGGAGAGGCCCCTTGAAATGGCCTGGGAGTCTGCTTGAAACCAGCAGCCGAGATAGACGGAAAGAGGGAGAGCAACATGAGATGCATTGACGTCCACTCGAGGGCAAGGCCGACAGTAAAAACGCTGGCGGTTGAGGCGAGTATGAGCAGACGAAGCTATGGCTAAGACGTGTCTGAGATAGAAAGAGGAGAGCGTGAGGGGCGGGGTAAAAAGAAAATCACACAAAAGGAGAAGGAGAGAGGGGAAGAAAATCGCAAACCTAGAGGAGTTGGAATTGACAATTTCTGTTATGAGAAGAGAGGGAGAACAATGGAGAGGAGACGAGAAAGAAGACGGAGAAATTTTGAATTTTCATCTGCATGCACTTTTATGAGCTATTAAATTTACACGAATCTGTAATCGATCGAACGGCTGAAGAATTGTGCTCACTGAAAGATTCAGTGAGCATGTCACACCCTAGCCTTACTCTTTTAATTATACCGAACAACAAAAGAACTAGCTAGCATTTCAAACATATATATGAATTTTGCTATCGAGTGTTTTAATTTTGAGGAGTTTTGAAACATCTTTGAAAGTTCATATCGAGTGTTTTGAAGTTAATTAAAAAGTAGTTAAGAGCAATATTTCCTAAACAAGAATGATAGTTTGAAATTCGAGAGTTTGAAATAAAAATCAAATTGTTTGAAAAATCAGTCTTTGATATTCTAGTAGTTAAGAGCAATATTTTTCCTAAACATGAATGATAGTTTGAAGTCCGAGAATTTGAAATTCTATTGAAAAGTTTCTTATTAATAGATCAAATTAGAAAATATAACCTCCATATTATCTCAAAATAAGAATCAAATAAATTTAAGATTTTCATATCTTAAAAAAACTTGAGAGAGCTAATCGGTAAAAAATTGAGTGTGCGTAACTAAGGGGGAATCCAATTGAAAGGATTCAGTTGACCCCATTTATATTTTATATAATTGTGCTTTTATGTGTTATTTTATAAAATTTGAAAAAAAATATTATAGTATCAACTATGATGACCCCGTAATATTTACTAATTGCGTCCACAGTTGACCTTTATATTATAATTTCTACCTTAATTTAAAACTGTGCGTAACCCACTAATGCAGTGACCCACTACACGAACAGCTCCACAATAAACAGTACATATAATCAGTCTTATTTTTTTAGATTATGCTAATTAATGTTAGGGTACGTTTGGATCGTGCAAGGTGTTAGTACAAGAATAGTGATTTTTGAGTTAGTGGTTGAGAGTTGAGACTATTTGAGTTGGTAAAATTATTGTTTGGATTGTATATTTGGAATAGTGATGGAGGGAATGAATAAAATAATAATTAAACTAATATAATATTTAAAATAATAATATATTACCTTTAATATTTAAACTAATATTTTTAATACTAGTTTAATATTTTATTTAATATTAATCTACTATAATCTGATATTATATTTATTTAATACTAATCTAATATTTAAACTAATAAAAACATTATATTTAACATTCAAAATAATATTACATTATATTTAATGATTTTAATCTAATATTTTATTTAATACTAATTTAATATTTAAAGTAATATTATATTACATTTATTATTTAAATTAATATTGTATTATATTTAATATAATATTATATTTAATACTAATTTTCAATCTAATATGATATTATATTTATTTAATATTAATATTATATTATATTTAATACTAATTCAATATAATATTATATTATATTGCATTTAACATTTAAACTAATATTATATTATATTTAATATTTAACTAATATTATATTATACAATTTATATTTAATATAATATTTTCTATGAATTAGTAGAATAGAGCTATTCTTAGCTAATCCAATTTGATAATTTTTGTTTGGACCACCAAAATTTGAAAATAGTGAAGCTTTGAGTGATTCAAACACACCCTTAGTGAAGAAAAGCTTGAATGAGAAACTTGGTGAGCAATGATGGGAGAGGAGGCAAAGGCATCTCCATTCTTTCAAGTGGAACGAGGAGAGAGAAAGGAAGAGACAAGGGATGAGAAGAGAGAGAAAGAAGGTCAACGATATGCACCAAGGGTGGATGGATGAATGGATGTATGAGTCCAAATCTAATTAAAAGCAGTGGGGTTTCTTCCTGTCTTGTCTTTTCGACATCCCCAAATTGGAGATTTAACAATTTCAGATTTTAGGTAAGTAGAATTGAGAATTGGGTCTTTTAAAAAGACACTTATTTTATCTCCTAACCGACCATGTTTCCATTATCTGGGCTAATCATATCATATGCTTTTTTGTATCTTTATGCTTGCTGTTGCTGCTTTAATTGCCAGTTGCTGGTGATTGGTTCATCTCCATCCCCATGTAACCGCAGTTAATTAGAGAAACACACAATTTTTATGATACCTCATATGTTATATTATTTATTATTTGTTATTTGAGTGAGGCTATACTGTACATATTACATATCATGCTAAGTGGTTATATTATTTATTCTAAGAAAATGTAAATTTTGGTCTTTAGATATATTTTCTATATAAAGATCATGCTAAGTGGTTCAGATCGACTATTTAAATTCTGAAAATGAAGATATATATATATTTGTAGCACAAAACGATATCTAATATGCTTATCACCGTAGGCTGGCTCTTGTTATTTTATTAGTTGTTATCAAATAGAATATTTATTATTTCAAGACGCACAACGACCAAAATAGCAAGTTGATTTAGGGGAGGAATGTAAATTAATAGTAACAAAGAACTATTCATAACATGTCATCTGCACAAGATTAAAAAATTTAATCATAGCTGAGCATTTGTTCCTTCGTCATATTCTCATATTGTATGTAGTGTGCAAAGATTTAAATACCCTCCATATTTTTCTTGCCATCTAACGTAATTATCATCTCTAACAGATCGATTACACCCCATTTAGTACTGTAACTAATTAAACTTATCTACAGTTTATATATGCTCGATAACAACTTGACATAAACTTATCTACAGTTTATATATGCTTGATAACAACTTGACATGATTTGAGACACATTGGTATTCAATTACAAAGAACACACAGAAGACATAATTTAGAAGAACTGTTAGACATGATTTAGTTCGAGCATAGACATACTTAATTCAAAGGCATTTTTGTGTTAACTCTTTGATCATATCCTCTGCTATAGCTAAGTAGGTGAAATAGATATGGCACCCAATGATTACATATATAAAACTTGATTTTTTTTTTTTAAATTTCCGAAAGTACACAAAAAAATTAATTCTTCAATCAGTGATATTTCAAGATACACCGGCCTGACAACGCAAGTTGTTTGATCACAATTGGATGCACGGTACAAACGGGTGGTGTGCTCTGCCACAGTACCATGGTAGAAACAACAGACCACTTGATACTTGACGTGGAATTGTCGATACACGGTAAGATTTTGGTAAAGTCTAGCTGTCCAACTAAATATATCGCAAATGACCGAAACAAACTAGTAATATGGTGGGAGGGACAAAAAATTCTAGGAGGAGAGCAAAGAAGGCATTGGACACAGCTTGGGCAGCATGCTCGTGGGCATTGTGGGAAGAGCGAAACCGTCGAACCTTTTCATAATTAAATAAACCAGAGATCATCCTTATCAATGCAGCGTCGATCGATATTCATAATTGGATGCTTTTCTTCTTAGTAAATAAAGTAGAACAGAGATTACCTAGTTGAAAATGACATCTTCTGTCCTTAGGAGAAAAATTAACTTTAATCAACTCAATCCTTTCTTCTATTCCTTTATATACATTGTCAGGTTACAAAATACCTATCACAATCATTAATAGGATTGATAAGATTAGAAGACAATTTCTTTGGCAATGCAGTGATAGATCCAAAAAGAAATATATATTGATGAAATGGTCTGTTGCTTGTTTAGCAAAGCAATTTGGAGGTATGGGGATTCTAAATCTTAGAGATATGAACATTTCATTACTGTTGAAATGGTGATGGAAATTGAAAAATTCATCATACACCAGTACATGGAAAACCTTACTTATGATGAAGTACTGTACATGACCTAGTTTACATAAATCTTCCTTCTGGATAGCTATCAGTAAAATAGAACAATTAGGCCATACCAGTGCTAGTTATGAACCAGGAACTCAATCTTCTGTTAGGTTTTGGGAGAACATTTGACACCAGGAATGCACTTTAGCTACTAGATATCCACAATTATACCAAATATGCCTCAATGAAACTATATTGGTACCAGAGGTTATTCATTCTCAAGTACAAATTCTACAATTTAGAAGGGTATAAGTAGGGGTCAACCAGCTTGATTGGTCTGATTTACTATATATCATTAGTACTACTTCCACATCTGAATATGATAAGTTAGTTTGGAGATGGAAATCATCAGAGAAGTTCTCTACTCAATCCATTTATAGAGGGATCATGGCCTCTCACCCCATCATTTGGTGGACATTACCAGTTCCACCCAAAATTAGAATTTTCATGTGGTTAATAATGCATAAGAGAATTTTAACTAAAGACACTCTTGCTTCTAAAGGGTGGGTAGGGAACCAAACTTGTCACTTTTGCAATGCCTTAGAAACTAGAGATTATCTTTTTCTTACCTGCCCTTTAGCTTAACAAATTGGTTCTGGCTTGGAAAGAGTCAACTGTTCATGACTTCCTGGCTTTCATGGGATGATATCTTTCATTATGCTCTTACATTACCTAAAGTAGAAACCACAAGTTTACTCATAGTCCTTAGTGCGGTATGCTGGGTTATTTGGAAACACAGACATGATATGTGCTTTAATGAATGCTTACCAAAGTCTGCTAGGTCTATTATCTTGCTAATTAAATCTAGTTGCTTATTGGACATGAAATGTGAAGAAAAAAGCTAAGGAGGCTGCTACTAGCTGGATGTCTATTTTAGAAGATGCACTACCTCTGGATGTGATTCCCCCCAACATGGAGATAGTTCTTTACCAACCAGACACTAGAGTGGATGCCAGTAATGCATGAAGAGTCCTTCTTCCCTCTTTTTTGTGCCTAGTTTAACCCTCAGCCCTTTACAAAGTGGCTTACTTTTAGCTTCTTTAGAGTACTTTTGGAACTTAGCTATTTCTAAAATTTGATTAATATGTTGCTTGTTGGGATGTTTTGCTCTTGTGAGTTGGATATAACAGTACCACCAGGAATGTTCCCTGGCTGAACTATCCTTGTAATTATACTATTTTAGCAATGAAATGAGCATTTTAGCCTCTTTAAAAAAAATTTGATGCTTTTCATTTAGAGAACAAGTAGGCCGGGAAGGCCTACTGATAACCTTAGCCTTTTTAATTTTGTTAGAGGGAATTTATGGCAAATGAGGAGTTATTAGAATATTTAAACACAAAACTGCGTGAAATGTCATAATTTTTTACACGTGCATAGATAAAATGATGTAGATCATATTCAACGGTTTTATTTTGACTTTCAAGTTTTAAATTTTGAAATATTGAAGTTCTTAAAATTGCAGGCATGATGGAGACACAAAAAATGGAGGCATTTGAACCCTCATCTTCTATCAATATATTTTTTAGTGGATCTTTTTGAGTAAAGGTTGGAGGTCAAACCACCAAACTATTTTTTTTTTTGTTGAAAAACATGGATATTTCCACCGATTTCATATAGAAACCATATGAACCTGATCAGGTATCCAAATTAGGTACCAAAATCAGATACAAAAGTCATACAGAAGATCTTACATAATCACTAGCAATACTCAAAAGAAACTACCTAAAGCAACTAATATAACCATATCCAAATAACCTAAGGCAACCAAAATAACCACATCCAAATAACCACATAGTTCAACTCAAAACATAATTGTTGCAAGACATTAAGCTAATTCATCCCATTTAACTTCATATTCTTCATTCAACTCTTCTCCATACATTTGATTTTGGAGGCTGCTAGCTCCAAAACCCTGAGTATAGAACCACCAAACTATTTTAATACCCTTGTAATGTAACAAAGGATCCCATCTGAGTTTCAACCCCATGACTTTCCACATAGAGATCATGTTCCTTTGTCACTAAACCAAAATCTAACTAAACCAAAATCTAGTTCAACTTCTAGTGGATGTTTTTCACTTAACTTAAAAATAAAAACAATTTGGAAAAATTTTGTTCACATATGAGTTTCAGTGTCAAATGGTGGTGATGAGATCCAACGATAACTGGGTCAAACTTTCTTTTGTTCCAATATATATAAAATGACTAAGAGTGAGGCCCGATGTACGGAAATTGATAAATAAAAGGCTATATATTCTAAGTTAATTACAAATAACACAATTTACAATTAGGTCATATGTCATACCAAGCTCTAGTTGACTTTGTTATGTAAATTATTGAGACGATCGAAGCGCAAAAACCTTTAATAATTGTTCGGTCATTTTCTTTACCCGAAGAAAAGAAAAAGAAAAATTCACGTCTAACGCAGATACAGAGTTATATATTATTATGAAATTAAACCCATCCTTTTATCTTATCACTCTTAATCTTAATATTTCAAATGGCTGCACCCATCTGAACAACATCTATTTAGCTTATCGGGTAAAGTTTTCTTTTTCGTATTTGATAAGACGGTTACGGGTAGAGTTTTTTTGTCGTTTAGCTTATTGGGTAAAGGGTAAAATATAGCTTATCCTCAAGGAAATACAAACATTTCAATTGAACTAAGTACAAAAGCTCTCGTGGTAATTTAGTTCACTAGAGATTCTGACCCATTCTCGTCATATTTGCAATGATCTCTGCCTCCTGAACTCGGCCCAAAACTATGTTCCCCTTAATGATTACAGAAACATGGCCCATAGAAATTAACCTTTTGGTGAGAAAATTGAGAAGGCCCAGTTGAATAATTCTCTGGCCCATCCCTTTTTATTGGGTTTAAAAGGAGTTCAGACTATATCAGAAAGGTGTGTAATCTCTTTAAATTGAACTTCAAAGGCGTTTTTGTGTTAACTCTTTTATTCATATCCTCTACTATAACCAAGTAAGAATCCTTTTGAATATAACTTGCTAGGTGACATAGATATATACTAGGTTCACAAAAGTTACATAAAACTTGAATTATATAAAACAATAAATCCAAAAGGACACAAAAAGTTATATCCTCAATCAGTGATATTTCAAATTACACCTGAGACGTTACGCAGGTTGTTTGCTTCAGGCTATATATAATTTTGTGATGAGATCCAACGATAACTGGGTCAAACTTTCTTTTGTTCCAATATATATAAAATGACTAAGAGTGAGGCCCGATGTATGGAAATTGATAAATTAGAAGGCTATATCTTCTAAATTAATTACAAATAACGCAATGTACAATTATGTCACATGTCATAACAAGCTCTAGCTATATCTAGTTGACTTTTTGATGTAATTATTGAGAGATCGAAACACAAAAACCATTAATAATTGTTGGGTTATTATGAAATTAAACCTATCATTTAATCTTATATATCACTTGTTAATTATATATTCTGCACCCATCTGAACACCATCTATTGACTTTATTAGAAAAACAAGACCTATTGACTTGATTAATTTATCCCAGATGCTAGGTGAGGTAACAATAGCTACTTAAACCCTTCCTTTGCCCTTGATTATTGCAATAACAGAGCAATAATGGAAAACCATCTGTTCCTCTTATCTCGTCTTTTCATTGTTTACACCTTCCTTGTTCCACATGTAATACTTGCGGTACCTCCGGTACAAGTAATCAAACATCGGAGTCATTCTCGACCTGAGCTCTGTGGCCGGTAAAATGAGCATGACTAGTATCAAGTATCAACTTAGCAGTGTCTGATTTCCATTCTGAGAATATGATTGGGGGTGCAAATCTGGTACTTCATGTCCGGGACTCAAAAGGAGATATTGTTACTGCAACTGCTGCTGGTACGTTTTCTTTTTTGGTATTTTAGAATTCATTTCCAGTTCACTCATTTCTAGTTCACATAACTTGGTCTGAATAATATGGTTCCCAGGTACCGGTACGACCTCTCCAGTCTAACATTAGTTGCATGCTTTGTTCACTTACATGCTTTTAGAAAGTCTTAGGTGTAAGTTCTAATAGACGCAATATATATTGTAAATCTTCATAAATTAGGACGACTCCATTTGTTCGAATTGTAGATATGATTGGCAATGGCTTGGGATTGAGTTGCATCGCTTGGTGCTGTTTTGATAAAGAAGGGAAATCTGAATGGAGAAACAGATGTATCGCTTGCCGAGAAGGAGAGAACTGGTACATGTGCAGTTGTCGCCAATGCAGCTATGTGGGGAGCCTCGTCAAAATTCTGAGGTCCAATGATCAGATGGACCTTCACTGAATTTAGCAAATCAAGTGCTATAATTTTTAAAATGAGGTATGTTAATTTACTCTGCAGTCAATTGATTTCTATTCGGAATGGTGTAACTAAAAGGTTACTCAAATCTATAGAAGGGGGAGCACGTGAGAACAGTAAGATGGTACAGAATAGTATTCAAATACATTTTTGTTTTTGTTGGAATTTGAGTGTGAAAACTATGTGATGAAGCGCTTTAAGGGTATTTTGATCAATATATAAGATCTTTGAATCAATTTTGTGAGGATTGGATCAACGCTGCGGGAATTATTTTGATACTGTGGAGGTTGCGTCGATTTTTGCCAAAACATGCACATGCCTACTTGAGTTATAATTAATGCAAGTAAACGGTGCTGGTAACACAAGTGCATTGTCTAGGTGCTTCAAACAGAACCTCACACCTTTAAGTAACGGAACTGAGTTGACTTAAGTGTTTTATTATTGGACAATTAATTAAGAACCTAAATTCACAACATGGTTGCTACTTTACTGTTATATATCATATATGCCAATTAGCATGTGCTGAGGCCACCCTAGCAGGGCAGGCACGTGTCTCCCCTGATCTAGTACTAATTACAATTCTTTATAGAGGTAATTTTGTTGGTTTTTTCTAGCTTTACTATTCCAATAACCGAGGGTAATTTTTTTGATATTTTTCATTCATTTTATATTGATGCTTGACAGTCCATAGCAGCTGCAACTTAATTAGCCTAATGAAGCATGTGTATTGACTTGAAAGTAAATATAACTAAATGGTTTGTTCTGAAGTACAACCAATCATTTTAATTTGCAGGAAGGGTAAAGTGGATTTTATGTTCTTCTTAAATGATGGAGAAAGCTTAGAATTCTCTTACAATATATATTGCGTCTATCAGAACTTACACCTAAGACTTTCTAAAAGCTGGCAAGTGAACAAAGCATGCAGTTAGATTGGAGAGGTCATACCGGTACCTGGGAACCATATTATTCAGACCAAGTTAGGTGAACTAGAAATGGGTGAACTGAAAATGAGATATAAAATGCCGAAAAAGAAAATGTACCAGCAGCAGTTGCAGTAACAATATCTCCTTTTGAGTCCCGGACATGAAGTACCAGATTTGCACCCCCAATCATATTCTTAGAATGGATATCAGACACTGCTAAGTTGATACTAGTCATGCTCATTTTACCAGAAACAGAGCTCAGGTCGAGAATGACTCCGATATTTACTTGTACCGGAGGTACCACCGCAAGTATTACATGGGGAACAAGGAAGGTGTAAACAAGGAAAAGACAAGATATGCGGAACAGATGGTTTACCATTATTGCTCTGTTATTGGCTTATTGCAATAATCAAGGGCAAAGGAAGGGTTTAAGTAGCTATTGTTACCTTACCTAGCATCAGTGATAAAATAATCAAGTCAATAGGTCTTGTTTTTCTAAAAAAGTCAATAGATGGTGTTCAGATGGGTGCAGCCATGTATAATTAACAAGTGATAAGATTAAATGATAGGTTTGATTTCATAATAATATCACTCTGTATGCATGTTAGACGTGAATATTTCTTTTTTTCCTCGGGTAAAGAAAATGACCCAACAATTATTAATGGTTTTTGTGTTTCGATCGTCACAATAATTACATCAAAAAGTCAACTAGAGCTTGTTATGACATGTGACATAATTTTGCACAGCGTTATTTGTAATTAACTAAGAATAAGCCTTTTAATTAGGGGTCAGACGGATCGGATACGGATTGGATAGTGGTAAAATCATATCCATATCCGTTTTATTTTTCGGATATAGATACGGATCGGATATTAAACATATACGGATGCAGATCAGATATTGAACGGATACGAATACGGATATGGATATAATTCAGATACATAATTCTGATATTATAACAAAATTAACATATTATTCAACAAATTGTTTTTCACATTAAAAAATAAAAATAATATAAAATACGTATATAATTCAAAGGCTTCTTAAGTTTCTTGTCGATATTTTCACGAAGCTTTTCAAGGCTTAATTTCATAAAAATTAACGAGTGATAAGATTAAATGATAGGTTTAATTTCATAAAATTATCACTCTGTATCCATGTTAGACGTGAATATTTATTTTTTTTCCTCGGGTAAAGAAATAAATTTCAAGGGCAAAGGAAGGATTTAAGGAGCTATGGTTCTAGGGGTGTCAATGGCACCCTTTTATCCGTTTACCCGACCCGTACTGTATCCGATAAGATGGGTACGGATAAGATTTTTTTTTCATAAACTTATCGTGTACGGGTACAGAAGATAGTTTGTGACAACTGGGCCGAGCAGAGAAGAAGGAAGGAACATAGCGGGGATACCAACTGGTTAAATCAACTGCTGGGATTGAGGAGAAAAACCATGCATGGGTACCAAGCTGGTACATGGACCTTCTGGTACGAAGAGGAGAAGCTCCAGGGTCTCGGGTTGTAAATTTCACAACTTCAAAAAATCTTTATAATTATGAAGATTCTTACCAGTACGGCGAACTCGTACCTTCTACAGATAAGGAACTTGGAGATAGTAAGATCCATCGTGTTCTTATTTCCTCAAATATTAATGATGAACAGATCTATGATAACCTTGTTTCTGTCATGGAAATGAAGGGGCATGTATTTTTGGTACATTCGTCAGTCCACCTGGCCTCCCGTCTCTTTAAGGCAGCCAAGGTGGCAGGAATGTTGTCCGATGACTATGTATGGATTACCACTGAATTTATTACAAGTTATTTGGAATCAACAGTTGATTCCTCCTTATTCGGTTCAATGCATGGTGTGCTGGGGGTAAAGGCACACATCAGACCATAGAAGAAGGTGCGTCAATTTGAACAGAGGTGGAGGTTAGAGTTTGTCATGAAGTATATAAATCATGACACCATCCGGCCAACAGCTTATGAACTGTGGGCATACGATACAGTATGGGCAACGGCAATTGCGGTAAACCGGGCAATTGAGGAAAATTGTTTCGGTGATGGAGAAAATCTCTTGGAGCTCATCCGAAATACCGAGTTTGAAGGAATTAGTGGGCGGTTGAGTATTGGGAAAGGTGGGTTGAATGCCAGCAAAGATTACGAGATTGTTGCAGTTGGGGAGGAGGATAGGAGGTTCTGGGTATGGACCAACGAGAAAGGCATCACTTGGAGGCGGAGCTTAAGATCTCTTCTAACTGCTCCCGTAACAGGGAAGTTAAGAATTGCTATACCGGGATCGGTCGACCCCGAATTTTCTATAATCTTACGAGTAGATAGAATTAACGGAACAAATAGTTTATTGTACGTCGGAGGTTTTGTGATAGATGTGTTCCAGGCTGCCGTAGCAAAACTTCCGTATAGTCTCGGTGATTACAATGAGCTCGTCAGGCAGGTCTCCCTTAAGGTACAAATTGCCTCCTTTCTTAGTTATCTCGATAATGTAATGGATTTTGATAGGAATTTTTTTTTTATCAACTCTAAATATTATTGAACTAATTAACATTCACATGAAAGCAATATGATGCTGCTGTTGGAGACATCACGATCACAGCGAATCGTTCATCGATGGTGGATTTCACTCAGTCATACCTGGATTCAAGCATGTCGATGTTGGTTCCGCTAGTAGGTAAATCGAGAAGTTATGCATGGTCATTCCTGTTGCCCTGGACTTGGGATCTCTGGCTGGTTGCGGCATTGTTGTGCATACTCACTGGATTTTCCTTGTGGTTCTTGGAGCGTAAAACTGACGAATCCATAAAGGGAAAGGCACTTGAGTGGAGGCAGATATACAAGCAGATATACAATATCCTTTACTTTTCCTTCTACCTCCCATTCTCCAGTTCTGGTAGTGCATACTCTCTCTCTCTTTCTTTGTCTCAGACAACACACAAACACACTGACACACACACACACACACGTTAAGTCATTTTAATATACCAGAAGATGATACGAAAGAGCTCCCTAATAATAATAGATTCAATGGACATAATTAAATCCTTTTTATTCCAAGATGAAGATTCTTCTAGTTTTGTCTTTTTCTTTGTTTGGGTGAGTAATTGGTGCTTGAATATGTAGGTGACAATGATCCAGATCTCACCCGTGATATATCTAAGATGGTTTTGGCAGTGTGGACCTTTGTGTTGTTCACACTTTCTGCAAGCTACACAGCCAACCTGACGACCATATTTACAGCTGATCAACTAAAACCAACTGTCACATCGATCCGGCAGCTAATAAAGAATCAAGATTACGTCGGATACCTCCAGAGTTCCTATGTTAAAGGCATGCTGCTAAACATGGGGTTCAAAGAGTCCCAGTTGAGGCCATTGACATCATTCGATCAATATAGCGATGCACTGATTAAGGGGAGCAAGAATGGTGGAGTTGCTGCAGTTGTTGATGAGCTCCCTTATGTCAATTTGTTTTTCGAATATTACTGCTGTAACTATACCATTCCTTCAGAATTCTCTTATAAGGCCGGTGGTTTTGGATTTGTAAGTCTCCTGATTTCTTTCTCCCTCTAAAACACTGGTAACAGCTGCCAAGCTATCTTTCAAACTGATCACTTCTTCTAAACTTTCATGTAGGCTTTCCAGAAAGGCTCGGCAGTGGCACATGACCTCTCTACAGCAATTCTTAACCTAACAGAGAGTGGAAAGTTGGCAGATATACAGGAAAAATGGTTTGGATACTATAGTTCTGATGACACAAGCTCTGTACCAAGGCAAAATGCACGTAGCTATCGAGTCCTTTTTATCATTACCGGTATTTTCTCAGTACTTGCGATGTTAATTGGTTTTTTTTATGTTAAGAAATAGTTCGGGATGGATTCTAAGGGCCAAGCAGGACAACAGCTTGCCTTCAGAACCTACATATGAACTTTTTGTGCTCTTCAAGTAATTAGGTTATGGAATTAGTGATTGTTTACATACTTTCAAGGAAAAATATGGGGTCCTAGTATCATTACTATTTTTAAGGTCTGCTTTTTGTAAGGTTAAGAGCGGTGTAGGAGGATCTTTAATATTTTAGTTATTTCTATAGTTTATCACAATCCAGTACATTTAAATTCATAATTTAGACATAGGTATTTCATGGATAATTTTCTTCTCTTATTATAACTTTTAATTGGATATTGTGGTTGTCAAGTTTTGGTTTAATCAAATCAAGACTACACCTTTTAAATGAAAGAATTAATTACACACACATATATACACAGATATATTTCCGATCACAAATGTAGAGATTTTATCTAGTGTCCTATGAAAAAAAGAAAAAATATAACAATGACGTCCAAGATCGATCGATGTTAACTACATCTTTAAAGAAATACAAAGATTTCAATTAGATTAAACTGACTACAAATAATTCTCCTGACAATTAATTTCTAGCTATGCGCTACCTCAAACTATAGCCCAAAACTTCTTTTGGCAAATCACTGCAGATTCTGACACATTCTCCTCATGTTGCAATGATCTCATTGCTATGACATTCCATAAATATTTTGGAGCAAGGTCTAAAACTTGACATAATCAAATCGTTGTCTCTGTGTTTTCATCAGATAATTATTAAGTTTATAACATTAATTCGCTGTGGGATAGGTATTACAATAAAAGGAGTAATTATCTTTTTAGGTAAGGATATATACAGATAGAAATAGGAAGAGCGGAAGAGAAGACCAATTTGTCAAAATTGCAAAAACTAAAATATGTTCCAGATACAATCTGGGCCCATCTTTTATTCATTTTAACACTGGTAACAATAAAAAAACAATAGACCTACTGGAAAGGCTGTTAATGTGATCATAATGGCTTTTAGCACATTTTTAGCTGAAAAAATATAAATATATCTATTTAATACCTGGAAAATACTCGCCTTTTGCCAGGAGAATAATTTTTGAGGGCCTTCAAGTGGCACTTAGATCTGCCCGTACAACCACAAGCTTCCGTAACCAACAAAAATATAGAGTGATTCAAATATATGTTAAAATGTTAACAGAAAAGTATCAGTATCTTTTCACAATTTGCAAATTTGGCCAGAACTTTGTAAGTTTATAGATTACTAGTAACAACACTGAACAATATAATACCATACAACTGCTAAGAGTAAATCAATGGAGCAAATAAAATATTGATCAACTGGTAGGAAAAAAAAAAAGAAAAATACCGTCAAACCAGTACTAAACCGAATATTAAAATATGGTTAACCAATCAGTATTCAAACAAAAGGTGGTACGCACCTGCCACAACTTATTTGGCACAATTGTACGAATTGAACTAACGGCAGATTCATATAGCCTCTTGTGGAACTCTGCTGAAACCTAAATTAAAAAGAAAGTAAAATTGAGTATAAACTGATTATATTCCGACTAACTAGGACATAACTTGATCAACAAACATATCCCACCATGCCTGCTCTCAACTTTCAGCCAGGTATAACCTGGAGCATACCATTCTGGTATCTATGTAATACTTAATCGGCTAGTACTATAACAACTTGCATGAGCTTGAACTCATACATACCAGTATATACTAGTCTGCATAGTAGCATACTAGAATCGATTTTTGCACATTAGTTTGGTACCAAATGCTATTAGGTTTTATACCTTTAATTCCTGAATCATAGTATCAATTTTCTCCGCCTCTGATTGGGGCAGAAATTCTTGCACAGACAAACCAAATTCATCTGATAAATCCTTCATAAAACCATGAAATCCGAAAAAGTGCCCCTTTAGGCCCTCAATTCTGGTTTGATGGATCTTCCCTTAGCCAAAACCCAGAGCATGCACTAGGGTATGGTACTGCTTAGGAGGACCTTAACGGAGCAGAGAGGCGGTGGAGGAGCTGTGGAATCAAAGGTGTAGAGGGATTTACCTGTGGCGAAGGGGGCGGAGGGGAGGGGTGAACGTTCCAAAAAGAAAATGGTTCGCTGTCAAAATGACTGTTTTACCCTTCCTTAACTCGGCCCAAATCTGTTCCCAGACTGATGAAGTGTGGCCCAGATAACCCTTGGTGAAAAAATTAAGATCGGCCAGTTCAATAATTTCACGGCCCACCCCTTTTCATTAGGTTTAAAAGAGTCGTGAAAACTGCGAAATGCGTCGTATGTTACGCCGTGAACAAATTTGGTCACATTAGTCATTTAGTCACATTTAACTATTTTTAAAAAAAATATTAAGCAAAAAAAAAAATCAGAAAAATTTCAAGAAAAATTTGGAAAACCTCATAAAATAAAGAAACAATATTGTAACAATCCTCATGCATGACTAGATTGGTTCACATGCCACGTGTGCCATGTCATTTTCATCAAATAATCACAACACGCAAATAAACACACACATGAGACGTGAGTCGCAGAATGTGAGTAGCACACAAGTCATGTTGTACCGTTACATAGCGACGATGTGACATCCGGTTACGGTGTGACTTTTTTAAATCTTTTAAGTTACTTTACAGTGCACTTTGACTTTTTAAAAAATAAAAAAATTCCAAAAGTACAGTGCCGCAGAAGATCTGAATCTGGCGTTGAGCTCACAAAAATATATATCATCAGTGATATTGCAAATTACACCTGATATATAACGCAGATTGTTTGATCAAATCAAGACCACATTTAACATCTTGCAAATTACTTTTAATACGAGGTTGTCCAATTTGGGGTCATCAAATAAAGAGTACCATCAAATAAGAGTACACCTTTTAAATAAAAAAGTTACAATACTGTACTTTACTACACATATACACAGCTATATCTCGCAATCACAAATGTAAGAGATTTTATCCAATGTCCTGTAGACACAAAAAGAAAAGAAAAAAGAATGGAATAATAATGACATCCAAGATGTTAACTACTACTTTTATGAAATACAAGATTTCAATTGAATTAGACAGGCTACAAATAATTCTGCCGATTAATTACTAGCCAAAACTATAGCCCAAACTATAACTCAAACTATAGCCCAAAACTTCTTTTGGCAAATCACTACAGATTCTGACACATTCTCCTCATCTTGCAATGATCTCACTGTTGTGATATTCCATAAATATTTTGGAGCAAGGTTTAAAACTTTAGAGATAATCAAATCGTTGTCTCTGACAATTATAAAAACCCTGC